>QRFJ01005291.1:0-231097 GCA_006176705.1 Cocos nucifera | reverse complement strand
AACTGACCCTAACTAAGTCACACAAATAAAGGTTTAGATCTAGATGTCATTAGTTAAGCTAATCTAGTTTGATTAATTTGGATTAAATCCAATTAGGTTCAAGAAAATCATGCTAGCACACGATTGAACCTAATATTCTCCTTCTATCATCTTTCTGGTTCATCTCGACTGAGCCAAATTAGATTTGGCTTATTCGAGAGCCTTGTATGGCTCTATCCTAGTCTAATTGAAACTTATCCAGGTTAGAAGAGTCTTGTCCTAACTTGATCTGGGCTTGTCCTAATCCATCGGATGGAAATAGGATAAGATCTGCTAATTTTTGAAACTATTTGGACAAGGCTTATCTTAAAACTTTATAGAAATTTATCTTGATTTGACTGGACCTTGTTCTAACCTGATCAAGACTTGTCCTAAATCCTATAAGATGGGAAAAAGATAAGGGTTGTCTTTGCCAGATTAGGGCTTATCCTAAAATCATAAGTTGAAATTTGGATAAGCCTCTCCCAAAAATTCTAGATGGATTTTTCTTGATTTGACTTGACCAAGTCATGGTCTGATCAAGGCTTATTCTAACTTGATTAGAACTTGACATAAATCCATTGGATGGGACTTGAAAAGGTTTTGTCTTAATCCCATAAGATGGAAACAGGACAAAGGTCAAATGTTGACCCAGATGTTGGAATTAATGGATAAGGGGCGTGTGCCCCCTTTAGATTTCCTAGGGATTCATGCCCCTAGATATTTCTGTAAGGAATAAAGGGTGCATTACCCCTTTGGCCGTGCACCCCATATGGATAGGGTGGAGGTGTCCCACTTAAATGGGATTTGAATGGGTCAGACATACTTGATGGGATCAAAATCTAAGGGAGATAAGTTGCTTGCGTCATCCAAATATTGTCTTCCTATTTCCATGCCATTTTCTATGATTCTTGTGCAACAAAATTAGAAAAATAAGAGGGTGGGGCATGGAGATCAATTAAGGAGTCCTTTTGCATGTCAAACTTTAACCTGTTCAATGTTATATGCGAAGGGACTCTTGACTAGGTCTATAAATAGGGCCCTGTGCAAGCTGTTGTGCATCGTGAGTTCTCTATGGTGATGCCCTACCAAAATGTTCATCTCTACACCTCCCTCATCTAATTCTCTCCATCTTCTCCATTCCTAAGAGTTGGGCAAAACCTATGAGCAAAGATTAAGTTCCATCGATGCGAAGATCAGCGAGAGACGATGATGTTTGTAGGATGAACGCACAGCCTTCAGAGTTTTTTTTTGAAGGCTCTATGGGAAGACATTAGATCTGATCTTTGAAGATCAGATCAAGAAGGATGAGACATCCAAATTTGACCTGAGTGGATATTGATAAAAGTCGAGCGCATGTGTGGCTCAATCAGAACCTCGGATCAATCGTCAGATCATCACAATGGATAAATGATTTATCTGATCAGGTGATAACTATTATCACTATTTTTATTTTTAGTTCACTTCTAATTTTAGATCAATCAAATCAGATCTGAGAACTCTCAGATCTAATTGGATCATAAAAGAATTTTAAAATTATTTTGCTTCAAATCTGATCCGATCAAATGCATCTAATGATAGGAAAATCTGATTTTTCCTTCCGTAGTCAAACTATAACACCCTCAAGGTGAACTGCTGATGCACTTTAGGTCAAAGAATCAAACACACTACTATAGCATCGAGCCAGTCATCGATGAGAAGGTAGACTTTCTTATGGCTGCTCGAGATGGTCACGCTCAGTACCCTCATTCTCTAACGAGTACCTGTACTCTCTCTCTAGTGTCTCCACACCATAGACATAAGACTTATCTATCCTAAGAAAGCGATCATATACCAACCATTTGAATCGATCACCATCCTCATGATGATCCTACGGTCAAGAGCAGTTTATGAGTTAATTATGAGAATTCATGTCTTAAATTTTCAAATCTTGAAAATATGAATTATCATTACCATTAACTAAAAGAATGTATCATAGATATTTTAAATACACACTATGATAGAAAATAATTTTTTTATTAATTTATAATTAAAATTATAAAATTATCTTTAAAAGTGTATTACAAGTGTTAGCCAACCTGACATCTAAGGCATACATCTAACAAACTTCCATTTGACCTAAAGCTAATTAGCTACAAATTTAATTCCCATCTTCTCATGGTGGGCTGCAATCTTTTGCTAGCTTAATGGCTTTGTCAGCGAGCCGTATTATCTATAGTGTCGACCCTCTTGATCTCAACATATCCCTTCTCAAGATAATCATGGATGAGGTGGTATCGCCACTTGATGTGCTTGAATTTTTGATGAGACCTCGGCTCCTTAGCTAGGACTATGGTGCCATTGTTGTCGCGGTATAGAGGGATGGCATCTGATGGCATCACTATGAGCTTTATGGCAAACTATTTATACTAAAATGCCTCCTTTGCAGCCTCCGACACAACGATGTACTCTGCTTCCATGGTGGAGTATGCTATTACCATCTGCTCAACACTCTTCCAATGATAGCTCCACCATTATAAATAAATAGACTTTCAGATGTCGACTTTCAATCATCAATGTCAAACATAAAATTTGAGTCTGTATATCCCTGAACTTAGAGTTCTCCATTACCAAAAGTTAGAAATATATCCTTAGTCCTTCTCAAGTACTTAAGGATATATTTCATAGAAGTCCAGTGCTCTTTGCCTGGATTCGACTGATACCTGCTCGTGACACTCACAGCATTGGCAATATCAAGTTATGTATATAGCATGGCATACATAAGGCTTTCTATTACTGAAGCATAAGGGATCTTGCTCATGCATTCAATTTCCTCAGGTGTGCTAGGGCATATCTTCTTAGAGAGATGAATGCATGTCTAAAGGATACCAGTCCCCTCTTAGAGTTTTTCATGCTGAACCTATTCAGCACCTCCTTTATGTACATTTTTTGTGAGACACCTAGCGTCCTATTCGGTCCAGCTCTATAGACCTTAATTCCCAAAATAAAGGATGCCCCTCCTAAATCTTTCATAGAGAACTCCTTAAACAACCATATTTTGACTGTAGTCGATATGGAAATATCATTTCTATTTAGGAAGATACCATCCACGTATAGTATGAGGAAGATAACAACACTTTCACTTACCTTTTTGAAAACATAGTGCTCGTCCTCATTTTTGATGAATCCAAATGATTTGATTACATCATTGAAATGAGCATTCCAGCTTCGATATGGATCTTTGCAGCTTGCATACCTTGTGATCATCATCATTGGATGTGAAACCTAGTGGTCATTCCATATAGATATTTTCCTCAAGATATCCATTTAAGAACACTATTTTCATGTCCATCTGCCATATTTCATAATCGAAATAGACTACAACAACCATCAATGTGCGGATGAATTTGAGCATGGCTATTAATAAAAAAGTATCCTGATAGTCAATGCCTTCATGCTGACTATACCCTTTCGCTACGAGCTTGGCTTTGAATGTCTGTACATTCCCATTGGCACTTATCTTTCTTTTGAAGATCCATTTACAACCAACAGGTACTATACCTTCAGGTGGATCTACCAAGGTCCAAACTTGGTTTAAATGCATTAAGTCAATCTCTAACTTCATTGTCTCTAACCATTTCTCAGAGTTGATATCTGATATCCCCTCATTATAGATTTTGAGATCATCACCGTGAACCCCATTTTCTGTAAGGAACATTTCCTCTATGTCCTCTAAAACAGTACCTAAGTATCTTTCAAGAGGATGGAAAATTCTACTTGATCTATGAGGTGGAGGAGGTAGGTACTATCTGGGTTGGCTCAATCTGATTGGGTTCCATAGGTTCCTTAGCTCGTGGCTCTTGGGAGACTTTCTTCTTGAGCCTAACCTGCCTATCAAAGCTACCATCATGAATAAATCATTTTTCTAGGAAGATGGCATATCGACTTGAAATCACATTTTGATCTTTTGAGAAATAGAAATAATATCCTAATGATTCTTTAAGATATCCAATAAATCATGCTCTAAAGGACCTAGACTCTAATTTATCCATCTATTGTCTCTTGACATGAGCCGGACAATCCCAAATTCTGAGATGACTCAGACTTAGTTTCTTACCATGCCATATCTCATACGATATGGTAGAAATGATTTTAGAGAGAATCCTATTCAGTAAATATATAGCGTGTTAGATATGTGTGCCCTAGAAGCTAGAATTGGCTGACACTTGTTATACATTTCTAAGGATAAAATTATAATTTTGACTATAAATAATAAAATGGATTATTTTATATCATAATGTAAATTTAGTATCTATGATACATCCCTTGAGTTAATGGCAATGATAGTTCTTATTTTCAAGAGTTGAAAATTTAAGACGTGAATTTTCATTATTAACTCATAAAATACTTCTGATCATAGGATCATCATGAGAATGGTGATTGATCTGGTAGGTTGGTGTATAATCATTTCTTTATAGTAGATGAGTCTTGAGTCTATGGTGTAGAGACATCAGAGTGAGAGTACAGGTACTTGTTAGAGAATGAGGGCACTGAGCGTGATCACCTTGAGCAGTCATTAGAAAGTCTACCTTCTCGTTGATGACTGGCTCGAAGTTGCAATTGTGTCTCTGATTCTTTGACTTGAGGTGCATCGATAGTTCACCTTGAGTGTGTTATAGTTTGACAACACCATGACTCGATCTTCTAGCTATTTGAAATCCTGAGGTGAATGTTGGCTATAGCATGTTCATTGTAGGAATTAGATTGCACCAATAGAAAATCTATCTACCTCGATAGATGAGGAGTAGCCCTATGATGATCATGAGAATCAAGTCCATAAGACCATGGCCAAGATAGAGTAAAATAATAGAAAGAGTTTCTACTAAGGCTTTTATATTGGACTTGAATCAAATGATTAATCATATGATGGATTTTAGGGTTTGATGAGATTATCTTAACCCCAATCCAGTCAGAGCTCAAGATAGAAGAACTTAATCACATAGATAACTGCATCGAGAGGTTCATTTTTAGTTCTGATGGGTTGCCACCATATGCTACTAGGTGTCATTGATGAATTTTGAGAGCAATTAGAATGATTTAGATGATCAATCATACTAGTTGTCTGAATAAGAAAAGTTCTAATCCAATGAAAGGTGTTTCGATGATGTCGATGATAGAGATTATGACATATCTCATTACCATATAGAATTGAACCTAATTGGGTCACACAAATAAGGGTTTTGATCTAGACATCATCAATTGGACTAACCTAATTCAATTAATTTGAATTAGATTCAATTAGGTTCAAGAAAATCGTGCTAGCATACGATTGAGCCTAATGTTCTTCTTTAATTATCATTAAAGTTTGTCTCGACTGAGCTAAAATATCTGGACTCACTCAGGTACCATTACTTGGTCTAACTGGATCTTGTTCAGGTCAGAAAATGGTTGTCTTAATTTATGAGATGAATTTGAAGACAACACCTACCATTTTCCTTCATCTACTAAATCCTGTTTCGGACATTTGGTCTAACATTGACCTTTGACACTTAGACATCTGCCCATATGTCAAGCCATCGTAGGAGAGAGTTCTTGGACCAGTCCACCTGCTAAAAAGCAAATGGATAGGCGTGTACCCATGGATAAAGCATTTGGAGTCTCGTACAGATGGGACTCCAGTTCCTTTATCCATGGGCGCATGCCTCCCTAGGTGTGCGCTCCTTATCCATCTGCTTTACAGAAGGGACTCTAGTTGCTTCGGGGATTCTACTTGGATGGCGCCTAAAAGACTGCTTTGACCTAGTCTTGGTGCCATCTAAGGATGATTCAGAGGGGCACTCATCTGATTGGATTAGATGATGTCATCTCATCAATCAGATTTATATCTAATTGCAGAGAAAGTGATGATTGGTCGGGATGATGTAGCACTGCATCGCTCAACAGGATCTATAAAAATCCTATCTACGCCAAGATCAAAGATGCTTGACCCATTGTCCATGCCATAAGGCTGCCCCTCTTCCTCCTCAATGCCACCTTCAAGTGTTCTCTCTCCTATCCATGCCCAAGAATTTTTGGGCACAAGTTTGGTGCGATCCAAGCAAGAGAACGACGACAGAAAAAGGAGGAAGGCAGCACTACTGGAAGAGACAACTCACATCTTCGAAAGGAGTTTTGAAGATCTTCAAAATCAAATCCATATTTGATTTTTGGAGAAGTGATAAAGAATGAGGACATCTCTAGATTCTATCTGAGTGGATATCGATAGAGGTCAGGCACTTGCGTGGCTAGATCCAGAACCTCAGGCAGACATCAGGATCATCATAATGTAATCAGATTACCTGCAATAAGGTAAAACTAAATTAGATTTAATTTATTCTTTATTTTATTTTATTTTTTTATTAGATCAATAATATAAAATTTGAAAAGTCTCAGATCTATTCTATATTCAAGAGGAAAATTTTTAAAATATCTCTCTTGATCCAATCAGATCTAAACGAATCTGATCTGAAAAACTAGGTTTTCCCTTCCACTGGTATCAGAGCCATGTTGCATTTCCATTAGATTAGATTTTATTTTAATTTTGATCTAATAATTTGATGATTTCAGATGTCATGTTAGATATGATTAGATCTAAAATTAAAAATTAAAAAAATTAAATAATTTAGATCTAAGTTGTACAAGATGCATGACTAGTTGTAGAATAAAATTATTCTATGTATAGTCTAGCATGATCATACTTTAATTTGATTAGTTATAACTTTTAGATCTATTTATTTACTATTTTTTAATATTATAAATATTATAATAAGATCTAAAAAATATAAAATAAAGTTATTTAATTTTTGTTCATATGAGATATGATGAATGCGTGTTTAGACTAGTTGTAGAATAATCCTACATAATTATCTAGAATAGATTTTAATTTGATATGATCAATTTAAATTTAATTTTTTAGATGATTATGAGATAATTTAGATCTAAAAATATGCATGATATGGTACATGAAGATGTACGCACAACATGTTTATAGTTAGATCAATTTTTTAATATGAGATATATGATATAGATCTAACTAGTTTTGTAGTTTTCATATTTCTAATTAAGGTGTTCCCCTTGGCCGTTCAATCATAAGAATAAAGTAGAATTTAAATATCCTCTCCTCCCATTCGATGGGGTGTTCTTATTATGTGTAGTGGTGCTGTGCATTCGTCCTTAATCAGAAATCTAAAACTTATTTTCTGCAAAATCCTAAATCCTGAAATCCTAGAATTTTATTTACATATTTTATTTGTGAACCCTAAACTTAATTAAAAATTAAGATTATAAAATATGTTAAGTCTAAAAATTAAGAATTTTTAGATTTAAGACATATTCATAAAATTAGATTCCAGCTTGGGTAGCTTAGTTAGGTCTAGCGGTTGATCAAACTGAATCAAGAGTTGGTTAGATGGGATCAAGAGTGCTTAAATTGACCAGCCTAATAGAACTAAGTCTGGATCATGATCGAATCACATGAGTGATCGATCAAGCTAAGACCTAATTAGGCTTAGTGGTTAGAGTTTGGATTGTAGACTAACCTGATTAGTTCTAGCACAATAATTTGGTGTCTAAGATAAGTCTGGCAAATATGAATGACTAATTTTTAATTAGGAGGTACTCGACTTGAATGCATTCTTATCGAGTTAATGGCATATCCCTTCCATCGGTCTCACTTACTGGCCATATTTATCGATCCAGTCCTGATTTAAGGTGGTTAACAATCTGAGCTAACACATGCCACTAGGTTAGTCGTTATTGTTATGGCTATTGTAAGTCAACTTTAAAAAGATCTTAATCAAATCTATCTAAGAAAAAATTAAGTCTAAGGTCTTCCACCATTGTAGATATGTAGGCCCTTCCTAGGGTTGATTATTCTTGACTGATCATAGTGGTTCAGTTGCATCAGAAAGACGCAACCATGTGTATTAGCCATTGGATGCTATGGACTGGAGGATAAATTGGGCTCAATATTTTGGATGCGATGAGAGACCCAATTAGGAATTCAATCTGTGCAAATGGTGGGTCTGACTTAACTAAGGAGTGGATCAATATTCCAAGCATTGTGAGATTCATGAATTAGAGATCAAGTTTGGGTGCACCATGTTAGAGAATCATTGGACAAGAGTTATTCACTCATTGGCTAACCCATCACCAATAACTATTTGGTAAGGTGATGAGTCAATTGGTGGGACTGCACCATCCATTAGAAATCCATAATCATGGAGATTTTTGCATCTCTACAAAGAGAGTGTAGGGATTCGAGAAAATAGTGGATGCTAATTTATTTAAAAATTAAACAACTAAATAAATTATTCAAGTCTTAATTATAATTTCTAACTAAAAGCTTTGACCCTCTACAGGAAAAGCAAAATGTCGGTATCCAACCCATAAGCACGTATCCTGGACACTCATCGACTAATCGGATTCAATTACATGGATTGGCTCTGAAACTTCAAAATTATTTTGTGTTCTAAGAAGTTAATTCATGTATTGGACCAGGATCCTCCCACCTTACCAGCTCGTCTATCTGCTGAATAGAGAGCATCTCTTGATAAGTGGATGGACAAAGATAACAAGGTCAGATACTACATGTTGGGCTCGATGTCTGATGAGCTTTAGCACCAATATGAAGATATCAAGACTGTCCGCCAAATGTTGGCTCACCTGTAAGAGACGTTTGGTGAACAGAGTCACACAGCCAAATATCAGATCACTAAATGACTATTCAAGATTAAAATGCATGATGGACAGTCAGTCTAAGATCATTGTCTGATGATGATCAAGGACTTGAAAGAGCTTGAGAAGCTCAAAGTGAAGTTGGACCTAGATCTATAGAATGATATAATTCTATAATCCTTGACTGATGCATATGGGCAGTTCATCATGAACTACCATATGCATAAGCTTCAAAATACTCTGGCCAAGTTTATGAACATGTTGGTTACTGCTGAGCTTTCAATGAAAGATTCTAAAGGCTCAGTATTTGCTATGGATCGGACTTCTTTCAAGAGAAAGTCTTTTGGAAAGAAGAAGAAGTTTGTGAAAAGATAGAAAGTGGAAGGAGGAAAGAAAAAGAAGGTAGAGCTGAATAAGAAGGCCGCTGACAAAGAAAAGTATTTCCATTGCAACACTAACGGCCACTAAAAGTGAAATTGCCCTACATACTTGACCACCCTGAAGAATAAGAAGGAGGCAGGTCCTTCTAGAGGTATGCTCATTATTGAATCTGACCTTATGATTTCTTCTACATCCAGTTGGGTGCTTGACTCTGGTTCTAGTGCTCATTTATGCACTTTCATATAGGATCTTTAGGAAAGCAGGAGGTTGAGGGATGGTGAGATGATCCTATGCATTGAAAATAGAGCAAAGATTGCTGCTGTGGCCATAAGAACCTATCCTCTTCGACTACTATCTGGTTTAGACTTAGTACTTAAGGATTGTTATTATGTACCTATAGCAAGTAGGAATTTGATTTCTGTTTCATGTTTAGCACTAGAAGGCTATATAATTAGTTTTTTAAAGGATATTGTAACATTCTTTATTAAAAAAATAAAATTGCAAGTGATTTTCTTATTAACAGTCTTTACCAGTTACATATTGATGTATCTATTTTTAATATCGAGCAAAATGTGAATGTCATAAAATCAAAATGACTCAGGGATAGTCCAAATGATAGGTATCTATGACACTATAGACTAGGTCATATAGCAGAAGATAGGGTTAACAAATTACAAAAAATAGGGCTATTGAATCCATTGACTTTCGAGTCATATCCAATTTGTGAATCATGTATTAATGGTAAAATGACTAAACTTTCTTTTATGGGATATGGGGAAAGGGTCATGGATTTATTTGCCCTAGTACATACTGATGTGTGCGAACCATTTGATGTGCCGGCTAGAGGTAATTTTGTCTACTTTATAACCTTCACCGATGATTTATCTCGGTATGGGTATGTGTAACATATGAGACACAAGTCTGAAGCCTTTGAAAAGTTAAAAAAATTTAGACATGAAGTAGAAAAGCAAACTAAAAAACCCATTAAGATTCTTCGATTAGATCGAAGAGGTGAATACCTTAGTCTAAAATTTCTGGACTATCTCAAGCAGAATGGCATAGTCTCTTAATGGACTCCACCTGAAATACCTCAACTCAATGAAATTTCAGAATGGACGAACTGGACCCTACTAGATATGGTCCGATCCATGATGAGCTTCACAAACCTTCCTAATTTTTTTTAGGGATACAGTTTGTTAACTACTATATATTTACTGAATAGGATTTCTTCTAAAATTATTCCTACCACATCATAAGAGATATGGCATGGTAAGAAACCAAGTCTGAGTCATCTCAGAATTTGGGGTTGTCCGGCTCATGTCAAAAGATAACAAGAGGACAAGTTAGACTATAGGCCCTTTAGAGCTTGATTCATAGGATATCCTAAAAGGTCATTAGGATATTATTTCTACAACCATAAGATCATAATGTGATTGTGAGTCGACATGCCATCTTTCTTGAAAAATAGTTTATTCAAGATGGCGACATTGGAAAGCAGATCAAGCTAGAGGAGAAAGTCTCCCAAGAGCAAAAAGCTAAGGATCCTTTGGAATCAAATTAGGTTGAGCTAATACAATCACTACCTTCTCCACCTCAAAGATCGAAAAGGATTTTCCATCCTCTTGAGAGGTACTTAGGTACTATTTTAGAGGAAGTAGAGAAAATGTTCCTCGTAGGTAATGGAGTTCATGCTGATGATCCCAAAACCTATAATGAGGCGATATCAGATATCGACTCCAAGAAATGATTAGAGGCAATGAAGTTAGAAATTGACTCGATGCACTCAAACCAAGTCTGGACCTTAGTAGATCCATCAGAAGGTATAGTATCTATTGAGTGTAAATAAATCTACAATAGAAAGATTGGTGCAGATGGAAATGTAGAGACATTCAAAGCTAGATTAGTGGAAAAAGATTATAGTCAACACGAAGGTATTGACTATCAGGATATATTTTCGTCAGTAGCCATGCTTAAATTCATTTGCACATTGCTTGCTGTTGTAGGCTATTTCGATTATGAAATATGGCAAATGGATGTAAAAATGGCATTCTTAAATGGATATCTTGAGGAAGATATCTATATGGAACAGGCGCTGAATTTCACATCCAGTGATACTGATCACAAAGGGTGCAAGATACAAAGATCCATATATGGACTTAAGCAAGTATCCTGGAGCTAGAATACTCGTTTGAATGATGTGATCAAATTATTTGGTTTCATCAAGAATGAGGAGGAACCATGTATTTTCAGAAAGGTCAGTGAGAGCGCTATTTTCATTCTCGTACTGTATGTAGATGATATCCTCCTTATTGGAAATGATATTCCCATGTTGACCACAGTTAAAATGTGGTTGTCTAAAGAATTCTTATGAAAGACCTAGGAGAAGCATCCTTCATTCTTGGCATCAAAGTCTATAGAGATGGACCGAAGAGGATGCTAGGTTTTTCACAGAAGATAAACATAGAGGAAGTGCTAAAGAGGTTTAGCATGAAAAACTCCAAGAGAAGATTGGTACCCTTTAGACATGGCATTCTCCCAACACACCAGAGGAGATTGAACGCATGAGCAAGATCCCTTATGCTTCTGCAATAGGGAGCCTCATGTTTGCCATGTTACATACATGACCTGATATAGCCCATGCTGTGAGTGTCACAAGCCGATATCAGTCAAATTCAGAAGAAGAACACTAAACATCTATGAAATGTATCCTTAAGTACTTAAGAAGAACTAAGGATATGTTTTTGATTTTTGATAATGGAGAACACAAAGTCCAATGGTATACAGACTCAGATTTTATGTCCAATATAGATGATCGAAAGTCAACATCTAGGAATCTATTTATGTGTAATGGTAGTGTTATCAGTTGGAAGAGTTCCAAACAGATAGTAATAGCAGATTCCACCATGGAAGCAGAATACATCGCTGCATCAGAAGCTGCAAAGAAGGCATTCTGGTATAAGAAGTTCATCGCAGAGATTGAAGTGATGCCATCAGATGCCATTCCTCTGTATTGTGATAATAATGGCGCCATAGCCCTTGCTAAGGAGTCGAGGTCTTACTGAAAATTCAAACACATCGAGCGACGATACCACCTCATCCGCGATTACCTCGAGAAAGGATACGTCGAGGTCAAAATAGTCGACTCCACAGATAATGCGGTAGACCCACTTACAAAGCCATTGGGCTAGCAGAAGATCAAAACCCACCTTGAGAAGATGTGACCTAGATTTGTAGCCAATTAGCTTTAGCTCAAGTGAAAGATTGTTAGATATGTATGCCCTAGAAGCCAGAATTGGCTGACACTTATTATGCACTTCTAAGGGCAAAATTATAATTTTGACTATAAATAATAAAATAAATTATTTTCTATCATAATGTATATTTAGTGTCTGTGATACGTCCCTTGAGTTAATGGCAATGATAGTTCTTATTTTCAAGAGTTGAAAATTTAAGACATGAATTTTCATTATTAACTCATAAAATGCTCCTGACCGTAGGATCATCATGAAGATGGTAATTGATCTGGAAGGTTGGTGTATAATCGCTTCTTTATAGTAGATGAGTCTTGAGTCTATGGTGTAGAGATACCAGAGCGAGAGTATAGGTACTCGTTAAAGAACAAGGGCACTGAGCGTGACCACCTCGAGCAGTCATTAGAAAGTCTACCTTCTCATCGATGACTGGCTCGAAGCTGCAGTTGTGTGTCTGGTTCATTGATCTGGGTGCATCAATAGTTCACCTTGAGGGTGTTATAGTTTAACTACACCATGACTCAATCTTCTAGCCATTCGAAATCCTGAGGTGTATGTTGGCTACAGCATGTTCATTGTAGGAATTGGATTACACCAATAGAAAATCTATCTACCTCAGTATATGAGGGGTAGCCCTATGTTGATCATGAGAATCAAGTCCATAAGCCCATGGCATGGCAGAGTGAAATAATAGAAAGAGTTTCTATTACGGTTTTCACATTGGACTTGAATCGAATGATTAATCATATAATGAATATTAGGGTTTGACGAGATTACCTTAACCCCAATCCAGTCGGGGTTCAAGATAGAAGAACTTAATTACATAGGTAACTGCACCAAGAGGTTTATTTTTAGTTCTGATGGGTTGCCACCATATGCTACTAGGTGTCATTAGTGAATTTTGAGAGCAATTAGAATAATTTAGATGATCAATCATACTAGTTGTCTGAATCAAAAAAGTTCTGATCCATGGGAAGGTATTTCGATGTTATCGATGATAGAGATCGTGACATATCTCATTATCATATAGAACCAAACCTAACTAGGTCACACAAATAAGGGTGTCAATCTGGATATCATCAATTGGACTAACCCAATTCAATTGATTTTAATTAGATCCAATGAGGTTCAAGGAAATAGTGCTAGCACACGATTGAGCCTAATGTTCTTCTTTAATTATCATTAAAGTTTGTCTCGACCGAGCCAAATATGTCTGGACTCACTCAGGTACCTTTACTTGGTCTGACTAGAGCTTGTCCAAGTCAGAAAAGGATTGTCTTAATTTATGAGATGAATTTGAAGACAACACCTGCCATTTTCCATCACCTGCTAAATCTTATTTCGGACATTTGGTCAAACGTTGACCTTTGACACTTAGACATCTGCCCATATGTCAAGCCATCATAGGAGAGAGTTCTTGGATTAGTCCACCTACTAAAAAGTAGATGGATAAGGGGCGCATGCCTAGGAAGGCTTGCGCTCATGGATATAGCATCTGGAGTCCCGTACAGATGGGACTCTAGTTGCTTCGGGGATTCTACTTGGATGGCACCTAAAAGACTGCTTTGACCCAGTCTTGGTGCCATCTAAGGATGATTCAGAGGGGCTCTCATCTGATTGGATTAGATGATGTCATCCCACCAATCAGATTTAGATCTGATTGCATAGAAAGCCATGATTGGTCGGGATGATGTGGTACTGCATGGCTCAACAGGATCTATAAAAATCCTATCAGTGCCAAGATCAAAGATGCTTGACCCATTGCCCATCCCATAAGACTGCCCCTCTTCCTCCTCCATGCCACCTTCAAGTGTTCTCTCTCCTATCCATGCCCAAGAATTTTTAGGCATAAGTTTGGTATGATCCAAGCAAGAGAAAGGTGATAGGAAAAGAAAGAAGGCAGCACTGCTGCAAGAGATAACTCACATCTTCGAAAGGAGTTTTGAAGATCTTCAAAATCAAATGCAGATCTGATTTTTGGAGAAGTGATAAAGAAGGAGGAGATCTCCATATTTTACCTAAGTGGATATCGATAGAGGTCAGGCACTTGTGTGGCTAGATCCAGAACCTCAAGCAGACATCAGGATCATCACAGGATAATCAGATTACCCACAACAAGATAAAATTAAATTAGATTTAATTTATTTTTTATTTTATTTTTTTTATTAGATCAATAATATGAGATTTAAAAATTCTCAGATCTAATCTAGATCTAGGAGAAAAATTTTTAAAATATCTCTCTTGATCCAATCAGATCTGAAGGAATCTGATCCGGAAAATTAGGTTTTTTCTTCATAGCGGTCATCAGGCTATGTCCCCAAAGAAACTCAAGGAGGTCCATGAAACTCATCATGGATCGAACCATATCAAATAGGGTTTGATTTCTCCATTCTAAAATTCCATTGAGTTGAGGCATTTCAAGTGGTGTCTATTGAGAGACATACCAGTATTCTTAAGATAGTCTAGAAATTTTCGACTAAGGTATTCGCCTCGTCGATCTGATCGGAGAACCTTAATGCATTTTTCTATTTATTTTTCTACTTCAAATTTAAATTTTTTGAACTTCTCAAAGGCTTCAGACTTATGTCACATTAAATACATATATCCGTACCAAGATAGGTCATCAATAAAGGTGATGAAGTAGACATAATTGCTCCTAGCCTGCACATCAAATGGGCCACACACATCAGTATATATAAGGGCAAGTAGGTCTGTGGCCCTTTCCCCATGTCCTATAAAAGGAAGCTTGATTATTTTGCCATGAAAGCATGATTCACAAATCGGATATGACTCAAAAGTCAACGGACTCAATAGCCTTGATTTTTTTAATTTGGTAACCCTATCTTCAACTATATGACCTAACCTAAGGTGCCAAAGATATCTATCGTTTAGACTATCCCTAGTTTGCTTTGATCCTATAGCATTCATATTTTGCTCGATATTTAAAATAGAAACATCAATATGTAACTGATAGAGACCATTTAAAAAAAAATCTCTTGCAATTTTATTTCTTTCATAAAGAATATTACAATGGTCCTTAAGGAAACTAACTACATAGCCTTCTTGTGCTAAACATGAAACATAAATCAATTTCTTGCTTACTACAGGAACATAAAAATAATCTCTAAGAACTAAATCTAATCCTGATGGTAATCAAAGAAGGTAGATTTCCATGACCATAGTAGCTACTCTTGCTCCGTTCCTAACATGTAAGGTCATCTTAGCATCCCTCAGCCTCCTGCTATCCTTAAGATAGAAGTGCACAAGTGAGCACTAGAACTAGAGTCAAGCATCCAACTGGATGCAGAAGAAACTATAAGGTTAAATTCTATAATGAGCATACCTCTAAAAGGACCTGCCTTCTTCTTGTTCTTCAGGCTAGCCAGGTAAAGAGGGCAGTTTTGCTTCCAGTGGCCGTCTGTGTTGTAATGAAAATATTTTTTCTTATCAGCGGCCTTCTTCTTCAACTCTGCCATCATCTTCTTTCCACCTTCCACCTTCTGCTTCTTCATGGTCTTCTTCTTCTTTTCAAAAGATTTTCTCTTGAAAGAAGTCCGCTCCACAGCAAGCATTGAGCCCTTTGTTCGGCCAAGATATTTTGAAGTTTATGCATATAGTAGTTCATGATAAACTGTCCATACACATCAGTCAAAGATTGTAGAATTATATCAATCTATAGATCCTGATCTAACTTGACACTAAACTTCTCAAGCTCTTCTAAGTCCTTGATCATCATCAGACAGTGATCTTGGACCAATTGCCTTAAAAAGTCTCTTAGTGACTTGATATTTGGCTGCACGACTCTATTCACCAAATAACTCTTGTAGGTGAACCAACATTTGATGGCTAGTATTAATGTCTTCATGCTGGCACTGGAGCTCATCAGACATGGAGCCCAACATGTAGTACCTGGTTTCGTTATCTTCATCCATCCAGTTTTTTAGAGATGCTCTCTGATCAATAGATAAATAAATCGATAAAGTGGGAGGATTCTATTCCAACACATGAGTCAAGTTTTCAAAACCTAGAACTATTTTGAAGTTCTAGAGCCAATCCTTACGGTTGGGTTCGGTCAGTGTATGTGTGTCTAGGATATGGGCTAGTAGGTTGGATGTAGATATTTTTCTATAGAGGGTCAAAATTTCTAGTTAGATTTTGTAATTAGATATAATCAATTTATTTAGAAATTTTATTTTTAAATAAATTAGGCTTCCACTATTTACTTAGATCCCTATACTTCCTTAGCATAGATGCAAAAATCTCTATAATTATAGATTTTTAGTGGTTGGTGTGGTCCCACCAACTGGCTCACCACCTCATCTAACAGTTATTAGTGATGGATCAACCGATGAGTGGACAACTCTTGTCAAATAATTCTCTAATCATGGTGCACCCAAACTTGATCTCTAATTCATGAAGCTCACCATGTTCAGAGTATTGCTCCACTCCTTAGTTCAGTCGGATCCACCATTTGCACGAATTAAATTTCTGATTGGATCTCTTACTGTATTCAAAATATTGAGGCCAACCCATCCTCCAACCCGTAGCATCCATTACCTAATAGACTTGGTTGCATCTTTCTGGTGTAACTGAACCATTATATCCAGCAAAGAATAATCAATCCCAAAAAAGGCCCGCACATCTATAATGGTGGAAGACCTTAGACTTAATATTTTCTTAGAAAGATTTAATTTAGATCTCTTTAAACTTGACTTGACTTAGTCATAACAATTATAACTAACCTAGTGGCATGGGTTGGCTCGAATTGTTAGCCACCTCAAATCAAAACTGGGTCGACACAAATGGTCAGGTAAGTGAGATCGGTGGAAGGGATATGCCATTAACTCAACACGAATGCATTCCTGTCGAGTGGCTTCCAATTTAAAATCAGTCAGTCGTATCTGCCAGATTTACCTTAGATACCAAATTATCGAATCAGAACCAATCGGATTAGCCTACAATCCAGGCTCGAATCATAGAGCATTAAGTCTTGACTTGATTGAGTTACATCTAAATATGATTCAATCTTGACCCAGACTTAATCCTATTAGGCTGGTCAAATCTAAGCTTTCTTTGATCCTACCTAACCAATTCTTGATTCGATTTGATCAACCGCTAGACCTAATTGAGCTATCTAAGTCCGAACCTAATTTTATGAAGGTATCTTAACTCTAAAAATTTATAATTTTAGATCTAATTAATTTTATAATCTTAATTTTTAATTAAGTTTGGGTTCATGAATAAAACATGTAACAAAATCCTACAATTTTAGAATCTAAAATTTTACAGAAAATAAGTTTTGATTTCTGATTAAGGACGAACGCACAACATCCCTACATATTATAAGAATATCCCATCGAATGGAAGGAGAGAGCTCTTAAACCTTACTTTGTTCTTATGATCGAACGGTTAAGGGGAATGCCTTAATCAAAAATATATTTTCTAAAATAAAATAAGTTAGATCTAAATCATATATCATATATACAATCAAAGATCCAACCTATACATGCCTTGCATACATCTCATGTATCATAACTCAATCAACCATGCATTCTTTCAGATCTGATATATCATGTATTAAATCTAACAAATAGAATTTTAAATTTGATCACATCAAAACAAAACTATTCTAGACATTTTATAGAACTATTCTATAACTAGTCTAAGCATGCATCTTTCATATCTCATATGAATAAACTAAAAATTAAAAATTCTATTTTCTATTTTTTAGATCTAGTTACAATAATTATAATATTAAAAAAATAAAAATAAAATATATCTAAAATTATATTTAATCAAATTAACAACATGATTATACTAGACTACACATAGAACTATTCTATTCCTAGTCTAGTCATGCATCTCATACATTATAGATCTAAATCATATAACTTTTAATTTTTTAATTTTAAATCTAATCACATCTAATCTGATATCTAAATTTTTTTAATATCAGATCATAAATAAAAATTAAATTAAATATAAAATAAATCTGAAGAATAGCTAACGCAGCTCTAATACTAGTTGAAGAAAAATCTAATTTTTTGCCATAGGATCGTCCAGATCTGAGTTGAATTTTCTACAAAAATTTCTATGATATGATCAAATCTAAGAATTTTTAGATCTGATCAAGATGATCTAATTTTAAAAATTAAAAATAAAATTAAATCAAATTTAATTTTAGTATCTATTTGGATAATCTAATTATTCTATGATGATCCTGATCATTCCTATGGCTCTGGAATGAGCCATGCACATGCCTGCCTAGATCAATATCCACTCAGGTAGAATCTACATGTCTTCTCCTCATAAATTTTTTGTAAAAGATCAGATCTGAATCTAATCTATAGATCCTTCAAAAAGATCTTGAATGCAACATGCTCATCTCACGAACACCATCGCGTAGATACTGAATTATGTGCCAAAATCCTTGGATCTTCTTCTCTGATTTATGCCCAACATTCGGCATGTAGAAGAGAGAGAGAGAGAGAGAGGATTAGAGGGGGCATGGGATATGATAGGGGTGGTAGCAACTTAGGTGTGAAGAAATTTTTATGCGATACTAGCTCTTTGATGTGAGAAAAGGTTTTTAAACCCAACACCACATCGAGTACTATTTGATCAAAATAACTCATTTATTTTATTGTTGGGACTATGAACTTATTCTCCACATAGAGCACTAGATCTCATATATTTTTTATGCCAAAAATCAATCAAAAAGGGGGCAACATGAGTAGATAAGGAAGAGTCCATTGCGCCTAGGACTCTTCCCTCAAGAGTTTGATCCAAATCAAATTCTATCAAAACCTAGTCAAAACACTATCATAAATTACAAAATTTGGCACACCTAAAGTATGGCTCAAGCCCTATCACTTATTCCAATGTTAGATCAAAATAATTTTCAAAGAATTTTCTAGAAGTATTTGATCAGGTGACCCTCAATTCTCTTAAATAGGTTAACTTTTAACCCGAGTCCAATTATACTAGGAATGGATTTAATTTCTATAGTTAATCTGATCTGGATTGATTTTAGTTAGATGAAAATAAATTCATTCAAGATATAGAAATGAGTCAAGTCAAATTTGACTCAATTGCGATGAATCAGAAAGATTATAGAAGGAGAAAGTCAGGCTCAATCATGTGCTAGCACGATTACCTTGAACTTGATTGGATCTAATCCTAATTAATCAAATTTGGTTAGCTCAATTGATGATATCTAGACCTAAACCCTTATTTGTATGATCCAATTAGATTCAATTTCATATAGTAATGAGACATGTTGTGATCTCTATCATCGACATTATCGAAACATCTTTCGATGGATCAGAACTTTTTTGATTCATACAATTAGAATGTTTAATCATCTAAATTATTCTAATTGCTTCCAAAATCTATCAGTAATACCTAGCAATATATGATGGTAACCCATCAAAATTGAAAGCGAACCTATTGGTATAGCTACCTGTGTGATTGAATTCATCTATCTTGAGTTCCGACAGGATTAGGGTTAAGGTGAACTCATCAAACCCAACATCCGTCATATGAATTAATCATTTGATTTGAGTTTGATGTAAAATCCTAATAGAAGCTCTTTCTATCATCTTTACACTATGATGGCCATGGGCTTAAGGACTCAATCTCATGATTATCATAGGACTACTCCACCTCTACCGAGGTAGATAGATCCCCTATTGGTGCAATCCAATTCCTATAATGAATATGCTATAGCCAACTTACACCTTAGAATTTTGAATGGCTAGGAGACCAAGTTATGGTGTAGCCAAACTATAATACCATCAAGATGAACTACCAATGCACCTCAGGTCAAAGAACCAGACATATCACTACAACATCGAGCCAGTCATTGATGAGAATGTAGACTTTCTTATGACTGTTCGAGATGGTCATGCTCAGTGCTCTCGTTCTCTAATGAGTATTTGTACTCTTGCTCTAGTATCTCCACACCATAAACTTAAGACTTATCTATCCTAAGAAAGTGATCATATACTAACCTTCCAGATTGATCACCATCCTTGTGATGATCCTACGGTTGGGTGCAGTTTATGAGTTAATTATGAAAATTTATGTCTTAAATTTTTAACTCTAGAAAATATGAATTGTCATTACCATTAACTCAAAGGATGTATCATAAACACTTTAAATACATACTATGATAGAAAATAATTTTTTATTAATTTATAATCAAAATTATAAAATTATTCCTAGAAGTGTATTACAAGTGTTAGCTAATCTGGCTTCTAGGGCACAAATCTAGCAAGAGAATCATCAAGCATATCCAAATTAAAGATCGATGGTCTTAAAGTTAATTGGAGCAAAAATTCATACTAGTTGTAGTTCGGTCATGGTCGTCACTACCGAACAAGGACATCCTAAGACTAGACATTCTGTCGAACTTCGATAGGAGTGGGTTTATCTCCAATAGCTTCATTAAGAATAGAGAAGAGCTCTGCATTTACAAATAGGACAATGGTCTGATAGTGATATTTCTTGTCTTGTATGTGGATGACATTCTATTAATTGAAAATGACATCACCACATTGCAAGGGATAAAAGTATGGTTGTCATCTCAGTTTTCCATGAAGAACTTGGATGAAGCATCCTACATCCCAGGGATGAAGATCTATAGGGATAGATCTAAGAGGAAGCATAGATTATCCCAGTCCACATATATAGAAATCATGCTGAAGAGGTTCAGCATGGAGAATTCCAAAAATGACTATGTTCCGATAGGCCAAGGAATTTCTCTCTCTGAAAAGATTGTTCGACATATCCTGAAGAGAGAGAGCGTATGAATAGAATTTCATATGCTTTGATAATGGGATCTATCATATGTACTATGACATGTACGAGACCAGATGTGGCATACTCACTAGGAGTAGTGAGTAGATAACAATCTAATCCAAGAGAAAACTATTAGAAGATAGTAAAAATCATCCTTAAGTATTTGAGAAATACTAAGGACCAGTGGTTGATTTATGGTGACACAGATTTGAAACTAGTAGGATTTACTAACTCTACCTTTCAATCTAACCATGATAATAGTAAAAGTGTATCTAGTTATATCTTTATCCTAAATAGTGGAGCCATCTGATGGAAGAGTTTTAAGCAGCACACTATGGCAGACTCTATATGCAAGGCAGAGTACATTGCAGCATCAGATGTTGCGAAGAAAGCTGTGTAGTTGAGAAAGTTCATCATCGAGCTTGGAGTAGCATCCTTCCTTGATGATCCGGTCCTGCTCTACTACGACAGCACTAGTGCCATTACTCGGGTGAAGAAATTGAAAGCACATCAGTGAACGAAGCACATACAGTTGAAGAAAAATCCTGATTTTTTGGACCAGGTTCGTTCAGATCTAATCGGATCAAGAGATATATTTTAAAAAAAATTTTCTTTGATCTAAATCAGATCTGAGATATTTTAGATCTGATTCTTATTATTCTAATAATAAAAATAAAATCTAGATAAATTAAATCAAATTTAATTTACCTTGATGTAGGGTAATCCTATTACCCATTGATGATCCTAAAAGCAGTGGAAGGTTCTAGATCTAGCCACGCAAGTGCCTGGCCTCTATCGATATCCACTTAGGCTGGATCTAGAGATCCTCTTCTTCTCTATCATATCTTCAAAAATTAGATCTGAATCTGATTTGGAGAATCTTCAAAATACCTTTCGAAGATCAGCAGTTGTCCTTTGCAGCAGCGCAGCCTTCTAGCTTTCTGTTGCCTTTCTCTTATTTAAATTGCATCAACTAAGATCCCAAACTACTTTGGGCATGGAGAGGAGAGGAAGAAGATGGTCTTGGCATGGAGGAGGAGGAGAGAGGCAGCCTTAGGGCATGCGGAATTTTCAGATACTCCTTGAGTTGGGCGCGGGGTCTTATTTATAGACTATGCTTGATCCAACTCCTCCTCTTCCCAACCAATCATAACTCTTTATAAAATTAGATCTAAATCTGATTGGTGGGAATAGAGTCCCTTAGATTCCTTCTTAGATGGTGCCTAAGACCAGTCAAAGTTTGTTCTTAGGAGGAGTCTAATCAAAATCCAAAAAGGAGATGGAGTCCCTGTCCAACAAGGACTCCTGGGCGCCTCCAGCTTGGGCACACGCTAAGGGTGGCATGCACCCTCCTCCTTGCTAGGTTCTAGCAGGGGGACAGGCCCCCACCAGCTCTCCAATAGGTGCATGACACGTGGATAGAAGTCAAAGTGTCAATGGTCAACATTTGACCAATCAAAGCTCAACTTTTGACCAAAGTCAAAGGACGAGAAATGGTAGGTTACCAAAAATGGCATGTATTGTCTCACAAAATAAGATAATCCTTTTCTGACCTAGACAGGCCCAGTCAGACCAAGATGCTCTCTATTCAGGATCTGGTAAGGTGGGAGGGTCCTGGTCCAATACATGGGTTAACTTCTCGAAACACAAAACTATTTTGTAGTTCCTGAGCCAATCTTTATAATTGAGTCCGGTCAGTCTATGTGTATCCAGGATACGTGCCAATGGGTTGGATGCAGACATTTTTCTGTAGAGAGAGTCAAAGATTCTAGTTAGATACTGTAATTATGACTTGACCAATTTATTTAGAGATTTTATTTTTAAATAAATTAGCTCCCACTATTTTCTCGGATCCCTACACTCCCTCTGTAGAGATGCAAAAATCTCCATGATTAATGATTTCTAGTGGGTGGTGCGGTCTCACCAACTGACTCATCACCTCACCTAACAGTTATTGGTGATGGGTTAGCCAATGAGTGAACAACTCTTGTTCAATGATTCTCTAATCATGGTGCACCCAAACTTGGTCTCTAATTCATGAATCTCACCGTATCCGAAATATTGATCCACTCCTTAGTTAAGTCAGACCCACCATTTGCATAGACTGGATTCCTAATTGAGTCTCTCACCGTATCCAAATATTGAGCCCAACTCATCCTCCAGCCCATAGCATCCAATGCCTAATAGACATGGTTGCATCTTTTCGGTGCAACTGAGCCACTGTATCCAGCCGAGAACAATCAACCCCGGGAAGGGCCCGCACATCTACAATGGTGGAAGACCTCAGACTTAATCTTTTCTTAGGGAGAATTGATTCAGGTCTCATTAAACTAGACTTTCATAGTCATAACAATTATGACTAACCTAGTGGCATGGGTTAGCTCGGATTATTGACCACCTCAGATCAGAACTGAGTGTCAACAGATATGGCCAGGTAAGTGAGATCCGGTGGAAGGAATATGCCATTAACTCGTACAAGAATGCATTCAGGTCGAGTAGCTTCCAATTAAAAACCAGTCGGTCGTATGTGCCAAACTTACCTTAGACACCAAATTGTTGAGCCAGAACCAATTGGGTTAGCCTACAATCCAGACTCTAACCTCTGAGCCTAATTAGGTCTTGCTTGATCGTGACTCGATCTTGACCCAGACTTAATCCTATTAGGCTGGTCAATTTAAGCATTGTTGATCCCATCTAACCAACTCTTGATTCGGTTTGATCAACCGCTTAGACCTAATTGAGCTACCCAAGCCCGAAACTCAGTATTATGAATATGTCTTAGATCTAAAATTCTCAATTTTAGACCTAATTAATATTCCATAATCTTAATTTTTAATTAAGTAGGGTTCATAAACAAAATATGCACAATAAATCCTAGGGTTTCAGGATCTAGGGTTTTGCAGAAAGTAAGTTTTGGATTTCTGATTAAGGACGAACATGCGCAGCACCCCTACACATCATAAGAACACCCCATCGAATGGGAAGGAGAGGGCCTTTAAACCCTTCTTCATTCTTATGACCGGACGGCCAAGAGGAACGCCTTAATCAGGAACATGCAATACTACAAAATAGTTTTAGATCTATATCATATATCTCATATACAAATTAGATCTAATCATGGCATATTTTGCATACATCTCATGTATCGAATCATGCATATTTTTAGATCTAAATTATCTCATAATAATCTAAAAAATTAGATTTAAATTGATCTTAATCAAAATAAATTCTAATCTAGACAACTTATGTAGAACTATTCTACAACTAGTCTAGACATGCATCAATCATATCTCATATGATGTTTAAAATTAAATAATTTTTATTTACTATTTTTTAGATGTTATTATAATAATTATAATATCAAAAAATAGTAAATAAATAGATCTAAAATATGATTTAATCAAATTAAATTAAAAACATGCAAGACTATTCTATAGAACTATTCTATTTTAGAACTAGTCATGCATATTTTCTAATCTTAGATCCAAATCATTTAATTTTAATTTTTTCTAATTTTAGATCTGATCACATCTCATGTGACATCTAAAATCACTTATTTTTTAATTAAAATAAATTTAAAATTAGATCTAAATACTTTTAGAACCTTGGCTCTGATACCAGTTGAAGGAAAATCCTGATTTTCGGACCAGGTTCGTTCAGATCTGATCAGATCAAGAGATATATTTCAAAAATTTTTTCTTTGATCTAAATCAGATTTTGAATATTTTAGATCTAATTTTTATTATTTTAATAATTAAAATAAAATTTAGATAAATTAAATCAAATTTAATTTACCTTGATGTGGGTAATCCTATTACCCGTTGATGATCCTGTAAGCAGCGGAAGGTTCTGGATCTAGCCACGCAAGTGCCTGGCCTCTACCGGTATCCACTCGGGCTGGATCTAGAGATCCTCTTCTTCTCTATCACATCTCCAAAAATTAGATCTGGATCTGATCTGGAGGATCTTCAAAACTCCTTTTGAAGATCAGCAGTTGTCCTTTGCAGCAGCGTGCAGCCTTCTAGCTTTCTGTCGCCTTTCTCTCATCTGGATTGCACCAACCAAGGATCCCAAAACTCCTTTGGGCATGGAGAGGAGAGGGAGAAGATGGACTTTGGCATGGAGGAGGAGAGGAGAGGCAGCCTTGGGGCATGGGAATTTTTCAATTGGGCAGGGTCTTATTTATAGACTATGTGATCCAACTCCTCTTTCTTCCCAACCAATCACAACCCTTTGTGAAATCAGATCTAAATCTGATTGGTGGGAATAGAGTCCCTTGGATTCCTCCTTAGATGGGTGCCTAAGACCAGTCAAAGTTGGTTCTTAGGAGAACTCTAATTGGAATCCAAAAAGGAGATGGAGTCCCTATCCAACAGGGACTCCTGGGCGCCTCCAACTTGGGCACACGCCAAGGGTGGCGTGCGCCCTCCTCCTTGCCAGGTTCTGGTAGGGGGACAAGCCCCCACCAGCTCTCCAATAGGTGCATGACATGTGGACAAAAGTCAAAGTGTCAATGGTCAACATTTGACCAGTCAAAGGTCAACTTTTGACCAAAGTCAAAGGAACGAGAAATGGCAGGTGACCAAAAATGGCAGGTATTGTCTTACA
The DNA here is from genome assembly GCA_006176705.1 of Cocos nucifera. Lineage (NCBI taxonomy): Eukaryota > Viridiplantae > Streptophyta > Magnoliopsida > Arecales > Arecaceae > Cocos > Cocos nucifera. Next base: position 205,343 of record QRFJ01005291.1, on the reverse strand, counting down.
AAATAAGACAACCTTTTCTGACTTGGACAACCTCCAGTCAGACCATAGTGAAGGCCTCTGATTGAGCACAAACTCCTTTGGCTCAGTCAGGACAACTATTTATGATAGTAAAAGAAGAACGTTAGGTTCAATCGAGTGCTAGCACGATTTTCTTGAACCTAATTGAATCTCATTCAGATCAATTGAACTGGATCAGTTCAATTGATGATCACCAGATTCAAACCCTTGTTTGTGTGACCCAGTTAGGTTCAGTTCTGTATGGTAATGGGATATGTCATGATCTCTATCATCGACATCATCGAAACTCCTTTCGATGGATCAGAACTCTTCTGATTCGAACAGCTAGAATGATCGATCATCTAAATCATTCTAATTGCTCCCAAAATCCACCAGTGACACCTAGCAGTATATGGTGGCAACCCATCAGAGCTGAATGCGAACCTCTTGGTGCAGCTACCTGTGTGATTAAGTTCTTCTATCTTGAGCCCCGATCAGATTAGGGTTAAGGTGAACTCGTCAAACCCTAGTCTTCTGTCATATGATGTAATCATTCGATTCAAGTCCGATGTGAAAATCTAAATAGAAACTCTTTCTATTATTTCACTCTGCCATGGCCATGGGCTTCTGGACTTGATTCTCATGATCATCATAGGGCTGCTCCTCTACCACCGAGGTAGATAGATTCCATCTTGATGCAATCCAGTTCCTACAATGAACATGCTATAGCCAACATACACCTCAGGGTTCCATATGGCTAGGAGACCGAGTAATGGTGTAGTCAAACTATAACACCCTCAAGGTGAACTGCCGATGCACCTCAGGTCAAAGAACCAGACACACTACTGCAGCATCGAGTCAGTCATTGACGAGAAGGTAGACTTCCCTAATGACTACTCGAGGTGGTCACGCTCAGTGCCCTCGTTCTCTAACGAGTACCTGTACTCTCGCTCCGGTGTCTCCACACCGTAGACTCAAGACTCATCTACTAAAGAGAAGCGATTGTACACCAACCTTCCGGATCAATCACCATCCTCGTGATGATCCTATGGTCGGGAGCATTTTATGAGTTAATAATGATTATTCATGTCTTAAATTTTCAACTCTTGAAAATATGAATTATCATTACCATTAACTCAAAGGATGTATCACAGACACTAAATACACATATGTGATAGAAAATAACCCATTTTATTGATTATAGTCAAAATTATAATTTTGCCCCTAGAAGTGTATTACAAGTGTCAGCCAATTCTGGCTTCTAGGGCACATATATCTAACAGATGCACATCTAAAATGGTAAGACCTCAGACTTAATCTTTTCTTAGGAAGAATTGATTCAGATCTCATTAAACTAGACTTGTCATAGTCATAACAATTATGACTAACCTAGTGGCATGGGTTAGCTCGGATTATTGACCACCTCAAATAGAACTGAGTCAACAGATATGGCCAGGTAAGTGAGACTGGTGGAAGGAATATGCCATTAACTCGTACAAGAATGCATTCAGATCGAGTAGCTCTCCAATTAAAAATCAGTCGGTCGTATGTGCCAAACTTACCTTAGACACCAAATTGTTGAGCCAGAACCAATTGGGTTAGCCTACAATCCAGACTCTAACCTCTGAGCCTAATTAGGTCTTGCTTGATCGTGACTCGATCTTGACCCAGACTTAATCCTATTAGGCTGGTCAATTTAAGCATTGTTGATCCCATCTAACCAACTCTTGATTCGGTTTGATCAACCGCTTAGACCTAATTGAGCTACCCAAGCCCAAACCCAGTATTATGAATATGTCTTAGATCTAAAATTCTTAATTTTAGACCTAATTAATATTTCATAATCTTAATTTTTAATTAAGTAGGGTTCATAAACAAAATATGCACAATAAATCCTAGGATTTCAGGATCTAGGATTTTGCAGAAAGTAAGTTTTGGGTTTCTGATTAAGGACGAATGCGCAGCACCCCTACACATCATAAGAACACCCATCGGATGGAAGAGAGGGCCTTTAAACCCTTCTTCATTCTTATGACCGGACGGCCAAGAGGAACGCCTTAATCAGGAACATGTAATACTACAAAATAGTTTTAGATCTATATCATATATCTCATATACAAATTAGATCTAATCATGGCATATTTTGCATACATCTCATGTATCAAATCATGCATATTTTCAGATCTAAATTATCTCATAATAATCTAAAAAATTAGATTTAAATTGATCTTATCAAAATAAACTCTAATCTAGACAACTATGTAGAACTATTCTACAACTAGTCTAGACATGCATCAATCATATCTCATATGATGTTTAAAATTAAATAATTTTTATTTGCTATTTTTTAGATGTTATTATAATAATTATAATATCAAAAAATAATAAATAAATAGATCTAAAATATGATTTAATCAAATTAAATTGAAAACATGCAAGACTATTCTATAGAACTATTCTATTTTAGAACTAGTCATGCATATTTTCTAATCTTAGATCCAAATTATTTAATTTTAATTTTTTATAATTTTAGATCTGATCATATCTCATGTGATATCTAAAATCACTTATTTTTTGATTAAAATAAATTTAAAATCAAATTTAAACACTTTAGAACCTAGCTCTTATATCAGTTGAAAAAAAATTCTGATTTTTTGGATCAGGTTCGTTCAGATCTGATCGGATCAAAAGATATATTTCAAAATTTTTTTTCTTTGATCTAAATTAGATCTAAGATGTTTTAGATCTAATTCTTGTTATTATAATAATAAAAATAAAATCTAGATAAATTAAATCAAATTTAATTTTCCTTGATGTAGGGTAATCCTATTATCCATTGATGATCCTGCAAGCAGCGAAAGGTTTTGGATCTAGCCATGCAAGTGCCTGGCCTCTACCGGTATCCACTCAGGCTGGATCTGGAGATCCTCTTCTACTCTATCATGTCTCCAAAAATTAAATCTGAATTTGATTTAGAGGATATTCAAAATACCTTTCGAAGATCAGCAGTTGTCCTTTGCAGCAGCGCAGCCTTCTAGCTTTCTATCACCTTTCTCTCATCTAGATTGCACCAACTAAGATCCCAAACTACTTTGGGCATGGAGAGGAGAGGGAGAAGATGGTCTTGGCATAGAGGAGGAGGAAAGAGGCAGCCTTGGGGTGTGGGGAATTTTCAGATACTCGAGTTGCATGTAGGGTCTTATTTATAGACTATGCTTGATCCAACTCCTCTTCTTCCCAACCAATCACAACTCTTTATGGAATCAGATCTAAATCTGATTGGTGGAAATAGAGTCCCTTGGATTCCTCCTTGGATGGCACCTAAGACCAATCAAAGTTGGTTCTTAGGAGGAGTCTAATCGGAATCCATAATGGAGATGGAGTCCCTGTCCAACAAGGACTCCTGGGCGCCTCCAACTTGGGCACACGCTAAGGGTGGCGTGCGCCCTCCTCCTTGCTAGGTTCTAATAGGAGGACAAGCCCCCACCAGCTCTCCAATAGGTGTATGACACATGGACAGAAGTCAAAGTATCAATGGTCAATATTTGACCAATCAAAGATCAACTTTTAACCAAAGTCAAAGGACAAGAAATAGTAGGTGACCAAAAATGGCAGGTATTATCTTACAAAATAAGACAATCCTTTTTTGACCTGGACAGACTCTAGTTAGACCAAGTGAAGGCCTCAGATCAAGCATAAACTCCTTTGGCTCAGTCAAGATAACTATTTATGATAGTAAAAGAAGAACGTTAGGTTCAATCGAGTCCTAGCATGATTTCGATGAACCTAATTGAATCTCATTCAGATCAATTGAACTAAATCAGTTCAATTGATGATCACCAGATTCAAACCCTTATTTGTATGACCTAGTTAGGTTCAGTTCTATATGGTAATGGGATATGTCATGATCTCTATCATCGACATCATCGAAACTCCTTTTCGTGGATCAGAACTCTTTTGATTCGAACAGCTAGAATGATCGATCATCTAAATCATTCTAATTGCTCCCAAAATCCACCAGTGACACCTAGCAGTATATGGTGGCAACCCATCAGAGCTGAATGCGAACCTCTTGGTGCAGCTTACCTGTGTGATTAAGTTCTTCTATCTTGAGCCCCGATCAGATTAGGGTTAAGGTGAACTCGTCAAACCCTAGTTTCTATCATATGATGTAATCATTCGATTCAAGTCCGATGTGAAAATCTAAATAGAAACTCTTTCTATTATTTCACTCTGCCATGGCCATGGGCTTCTGGACTTGATTCTCATGATCATCATAGGGCTGCTCCTCTACCACCGAGGTAGATAGATTCCATCTTGATGCAATCCAGTTCCTACAATGAACATGCTATAGCCAACATACACCTCAGGATTCCGAATGGCTAGGAGATCGAGTTATGATGTAGTCAAACTATAACACCCTCAAGGTGAACTGCTGATGCACCTCAGGTCAAAGAACCAGACACACCACTGCAGCATCGAGTCAGTCATTGACGAGAAGGTAGACTTCCTAATGACTACTCGAGGTGGTCACGCTCAGTGCCCTTGTTCTCTAATGAGTACCTATACTCTCGCTCCGGTGTCTCCACACCATAGACTTAAGACTCATCTACTAAAGAGAAGAGATTGTATACCAATCTTCTAGATCAATCACCATCCTTATGATGATCCTATGGTCGGAAGCATTTTATGAGTTAATAATGATTATTCATGTCTTAAATTTTCAACTCTTGAAAATATGAATTATCATTACCATTAACTCAAAGGATGTATTACAGACACTAAATACACATATGTGATAGAAATTAATCCATTTTATTGATTATAGTCAAAATTACCATTTTGCCCCTAGAAGTGTATTACAAGTGTTAGCCAACTTTTGGCTTCTAGGGCACATGTATCTAACACATACTGTAAGGCTACCATCTAGTCTAGAAGATCATAGATCGAGGTGATGTCGACCTTCAAAAGATCAATGGAAAGGAGAACCTGACTGACCCCTTCACTAAAATCTTGGTGGTAAAGGAGTTCGACAAGTACAAGTTGAAGATGGATATTAGATACTATACAGAGTAGCTTTAGGACAAGTGAAAGTGGTGCAGAAATTAGAGCCACCAGAAGTCGATGACATAATTTAGATTCAACTTGGATTGAAGAAGCCATATCAGAATAACTCTACTTCAGTTATTTTATCCTAGTCTTTTTGATTTAATCAATTAATTTTTTTGATGCATTTAGTTTTGGATCCATAGTACCATACTTGAGTTTATTTTGGATTGAGCCTTATTTGGAAAGAGACCATCATAAAGAAGCAAGCTTGGTCCACATCATCTTTGGTGCCACCACCCTCCACACGCCCAGGAAGGAAATACACATGCCACCATGTGCCATGCCCAAGGATCCTCATGCCAAGTTGTGCCAGGCATCAAGCGCCCACATGGAGTTCCTTTTCTTTCCTAGGATTTCTTAAGAGTTCTTGATTTCTTACTTATTTTGTTAAAAGGCTGATTTCTTTCCTATGATTTTATAAAAGATAGATATGATATATTATTGTATTTGAAAATTATACGTAATGTTTTACTTTTTTATTAGGAGGATTGATTTTTTCCTCGTAAAGGGAACAGGATTCCTAAAAAAATTGGAGCCTTAGGATTCTATATAAATCCATGTATCTTTCATGAATGAGACAATGAATGAATGAATCATTTTATAATTCCCACAAATACTTATGTTGGTTGCTCCAAGAGTGAGAGGGTGTAAGATCCAAAATCACCCCATGAGGGGAGGGTGTGAGGCCCACCTTTTTTCTATCTCTTTAACTTTCATTTTTTTTAGATTCAGTATTCCTACGATCCTGATTCGTCTTTACCATCTACCTACATAAGCCTATTCCACCAAAAGAAGATTTGTCTCCTCCAAGATTTTCATCTATCATGTAGAGAGAGAAAGAATGGTCTATTATTGTACAGATCAAATGTTGGCAAGGATCTTCGTTTCTTCTCAACTGATCTTTGATTTTTACTTATTTTTTTTAGATCTGATGTTGGTAAAGACCTAATTCTTTATCGATAGATCTGCTTGGTTAAAAGATAAGGAGTCATAATCAGAGTAGTTTCTTAACTACCAATATCCAGATTCTTCTTATCTTTTTTTTGGATTTTCTTATGGGGTTAATTTCTTGCTATCCTTTATTCCATTTATATTTTTCTTTTTATAATTATTCTTGAGCATGTTTAATTTCTGCTATGTATCTATTTACTTTATTATTGCTAGTTATTTACTGATCTCTAAAATGGCATTTATCAGTATCATTTAGATTGATCGTGCTTTGATCCTGTATCAATCAGTCACGCCACCTGAGTAGAGTATAGGCAACTATACTATCTATCCTGGGATTAATGTGACATGATCAAACATGATTTATTATTGACCAACAAAAAAAAGCTTGGTCTTTTTTTTTTTAGACTATCCCGCATCAATTTGGTATCAAAGCCAAATTGGTTAGGGCTTTAGTTTAAATTCTGTAATTTAAAATTTTTGCAAGTTAAATTTTCATAATTTAAATTTTATAATTTACTTTTCAGCATTTTTTTTCTTTCTTACTGCATCTTATTCCTACATCCTGGACTTGCATGACCACTAGATCAGGTACCCAGTACCAACGTCCTACTTTTCTGCCCAATACCAACATAGATCTCAATACAACAGCCATCATTAATGCCCTGACTAAAAAGTTTGATGATATGAAAGATTTTATGAAAATCATGAGTTAAAGAATAATAGTACTAGAAGAAACTAGGCAAAGACAGCCTGAACCTGAGTCTTCCCAACTACCTATAGGACAGAAGAAGGAACCTCAACCTTGATTGACCTATAGCAGCGCACCCCCATCATAACCAGTTCGACTAAGATGAGCATGTCCTTAGGAATGTGAAGATCGAAGCCCCAAGTTTTGATGGTTGTCTAGATTCGAGAGAGTACCTAGATTGAGAATCGGGCATGGACCACTATTTTGGATGGTACGAAATGTCTGAAGCAAGGAGAGTTAGGTTTGCTATGATAAAGTTGGTTAGACAAGCCCGACTTTATTGAAAAAGTGTTGAACGTCTTCTCAATTAGAAAAGACAAGATCTGATAGAAACCTCAGATGAAGTGAAGGAGAAACTCAGAGAAAAATACCTCCCCACCTCCTACCAACAAAGACTTTTAGATCAATAGTAGAGACTTACTCAAGAAAATAGATCAATCATAGAATACATCACAAGATTTGATGAGTACCTCATGAGATGTGGAGTAACTGAAGATAGGGTTGTTATCTTATCTAGATTTAAAGCTTGATTATGAGAAGATATCCAGCATGAGCTCTTTTGGTGAGAGGTAACCACGTTAGAATAAGCTTATAAACTTGCTCTAGACTTTGAGAGATTTTCTAGGTATTCGACCATCGTCGTCTTGAACCTAGCCGAGTAACCCCTTCTGGATCGAGACCCAATACTACCCTAACTTTTAGTAATGGACCTCCACCTACAAATCCTATTATGAGAAAAGAAGATAAAGAAAAAAGAGTTGTAGGAGAGTTATCTAAGGAAAGTAGTTCTCGATCCCACTGCTTGAAGTGCTATGGTTACGATCATTTTGCTGCACAATGTCCCAAGCGATCCTTATTTATGGAAGAATTAGAAGAAAAAACTCTAAAAAATATTGAGGAGGAAGTTTATGAAGCTGATCTAGATTTAGCCAAGCAGTTTAAAAGTCTTGAGGAAATTCTAAGTTTTGTTGCACCGAGTCAGACCTTAGGCTTGGATTAATTAGGTATGTTCTAGCATAGACTAAGGATAGTGAAGACTGACGTACGACCTCTATTTTTCATACCTTCATAAAATTTAATGATAAAATTTGTAAGATGATCATTGATAGTGGTAGCTATATCAACGTCATCTCCACCGACATGGTTAAGCGATTAGGATTAGCTCCTGTAGATCATCTCAGCCTATACCATGTGTTTTGAATAGATCCTCCTCTATTTCCATCAAACATAGATGCCGTGTTCCCATCCAGCTCCATTCTTATCAGGATCATGTTTGGTGCGATGTCTTACCCATGAAAGTCAGAAGTATCATATTAGGTCGGCCTTGGCTATTTGATAATGATATTACGATTTATAGCCGAACCAACTCTTGTAGTTTTACTCATAAGGGTAAGAAGATCACGATCAATCCTTCCCCACCTAAGGCTACCAATAGAAAAATAGGTGATGGACCAAAAGAAAACATCAAAAAGAAAAGCCTCCATTTGATAGGTGCTAAGGAATTAGAGATGACCGTGAGTAAAGGATCACTAGTTTGGATGATTGCTGCGAGAGAAGTTCATGAGGACTCTGAGATAGATCATCCTAAGGAAGTAGTTCATGGATATCAACCTAGAAAACTAGTAGACCTTATACCACTACCCATGCATGCTAGAATTTTTGAATCTGCAAAGTCATTTGCACAGCATGTCAAGAGTTTATGCAAAGAGATCGGTGAAAAAATTAGTATTAATAATAAAGTTTATAAACAAAATGCAGATTCTCATCGACGTGCCCAAGAATTTGCACAAGGAGACTATGTGATGGTTCGAATGAGGCCCGAATGGTTTCCACCAGAAACCATCAAGAAGTTACATGCTCGAGGAGCAGGTCCATTTAAGATTTTAAAGAAGATCGGACCAAATGTGTATGTTGTAGACTTCCCTTCTGATTTTAGGATTAGCACTACTTTTAACATTGCAGATCTTGTTGCCTATAAAGAGCCAACTTGGATACCTAGTGAGCCATTTAAGCCTAAACCAATCTTTGAGAGAGAGCCTATTCCTGAATGTCCACTAGCCAAAATGTCAAGGCACGATCAAATTGAGAGAATTTTGGATGAACATATCATCTCCACCTAGAGTCGAGGCTATCAGCGGTACTTAGTTAGATGGTGAGGTCGACCGGAGTTCGAGGATATCAGGATCACTCAAGAAGAGCTGCAGCATATTGATCCCAATTTGCTTGAGCGTCACCAGAGCAGAATCGACCCCCACTCGATAGGATCAAGTTCTTCCCATCCTGAGAGAATTGGTGCGGACACCAAAGCCACCAAAAGTCAGCAACATAATTTAGATTCAATTTGGATTGAAGAAGCCATATCAGAATAACTCTACTTCAGTTATTTTGTTCTAGTCCTTTTGATTTATCAATTAGTTCTTTTGATGCATTTAGTCTTGGGTCCATAGGACCATACTTGGATTTATTTTGGATTGAGCTTTATTTGGAAAGAGACCATCATAAAGAAGCAAGCTTGGTCCACATCATCTTTGGAGCCACCACCCTCCACACACCTAGGAAGAAAATACACACGTCAGCATGTGCCATGCCCAAGAATCCTCATGCCAAGTTGTGCCAGGCATCAAGTGCCCACATGGAGTTTCTTTTCTTCCCTAGGATTCCTTAAGAGTTCTTGATTTCTTACTTATTGTGTTAAAAGGCTAATTTCTTTCCTATGGTTCCAGAAAAGATAGATATGATATATTATTGTATTTGAAAATCATACATAATGTTTTACATTTTTGTTGGGAAGGTTGATTTTTTTCTTATAAAGGGAATAGGATTCCTAAAGAAATAGGACACCTAGGATCCTATATAAAGCCATGTATCTTTCATGAATGAGACAATGAATGAATGAATTACTTTACAATTCCCATAAATACTTGTGTTGGTCGCTCCAAGAGGGAGAGGGTGTGAGACCCAAAATTGATCCATGAGAGGAGGGTGTGAGGCCCACATTTTTTCTATCTCTTTAACCTTTATTTTCTTAAGATTCAGTGTTCCTACGACCCCGATTCATCTTCACCATCTACCTACATAAGCCTATTCCACTAAAAGAAGTTCTGTCTCCTTCAAGATTTTCATCTATCATGTAGAGAGAGAAAGGGTGGTCTATTATTTTGCAGACCAAACGTTGACAAGGACCTTCGTTTCTTCTCAATTGATCTTTGATTTTTACTTTTTTTTTAGATTCGATATTAGTAAAAACCTAGTTCTTTATCGATAGATCTGCTTGGTTAAAAGATTATGAGCCCTAATCAGGTAGTTTCTTAACTACCATGATCTGAATTCTTCTTATCATTTTTTTGGATTTTCTTATGGACTTAATTTCTTGCTATTCTTCATTCCATTTATATTTTTTTTACAATTATTCATGATCATGTTTAATTTTTGCTATCTATCTATTTACTTTATTATTGCTAGTTATTTACTGATCTCTAAAATGGCATTCATTAGCATCATTTAGATTGATCGTGCTTTGGTTCTGTGTCAATTAGTCACACCTCCTGAGCAGAGTATAGGCAACTATACTGTCTGTCCTGAAAATAATGTGCCACGATCGAACATGATTTGTTGTTGACGAACGAAAGAAAGCTTGATCTTTTCTTTTTTTAGGCTATCCCGTATTAGAATGTTGTTGAAAATTATGTTCCAAAGTCAATCTTCAGCCTATTGATGATTATGCTATTTTATACTTATAAATAATTTATTATTAAATAAAATAATATTTTAATTTTTTTGTCATAAAATCTATATCTTTTAATAAACTTCATTTATTATGATGAAGTCCTTAAGACTATTTAATTTTGATAAAAAGAAAATTTATTGATTAGTTCTTAAATTGTTCAAGACCAAATGATATATTGTTAATCAGGATAATAATATTTATTGAGTATAGATCGCTGTATGCCATATAGATTGATTGTCCTCTTAACCAAGGAGTGTGGAGATACTAGTATGGCATATAGGTGAGATGTAAGGATACATCATCACAGTGATCTATACTTTAGAGCATACAGTGATCTATACTCAATAAGTATAGATCATTCTGCTATCGAGAATTTCTCTAATGGGATATGGATATAAGTATCCCTTAGATCTGAGATCACCACGATGGCTTGCAAGCAACTCACTATGCTTTGGTGCCAGACTACTAAAATTTTTAATTTAGTAATAGAAGGTTTTGGGCATAGTCAAGTACTTATGAAGTCGATGTGTCATCAAGATGGGATTGACCACTCCAAAAGATTGGAGAAAATGCATTTTTCAATTTAACAAAATCTTGGCCAAGATAATCATGAGATGGATTTGGTAATTTGAGATATAATATGGATGACTTGATTAGAGTTGATAGTTAGACTCTAAGTCATCCTATGAGCATTATGGTCCAGGGGATGAATTATATGAAAATTATATCCACATGGATTCTAAGAGTATTGCTTTATACATTCGACATATCCGGCCCTCGAGTATTATTGCTAGATGATCACTTTGATTGGTGTAAAAATTTATTTTTATGCTACCGACATAGGTTTAAACCTATGGGGTTACACACATAAAAGGTGTCGATCTGATCAGTTGGCTGATCAATGATTTTGAATCGTTCTTAGGTCAAACAATCAATACAATTGATGTTTGACCTAGTGCAAATGTTGCAGGAGGATCGATTAGATATTAGATTGCTAATTGACTTAATTTGATTAATCTGAAAGATTAAAATGAAGTCTAATTAAATATAATTTAATTAAATTTTATTTGGACTTGATTGGATCAAGTTCAACTGGTTTATTGGATGAGCCAATTGCAAAGGAGAACAAGTCCCTATTCAATTAGGACTTATATGCACCCAATTTCTAATTTGATTAGAAGTTAAATTAGATTTAAATTTTATTTAATTTGATTTAATTAGGTTCTTAGTTAGACTAAGATCATTTTAATTAGATTGTATTAGTTTTTATTTAATTAGATTTGAATAATAAATTGGACCAAGTCAAAACTAGAAGTCCTAGTGTGACTAGAATTTCACCTTCTTGCACCACCTTGATTTCCGTGCCCCCCCACACCAATTTTCTTAGAATTTTCATGAAAAATTTTATTTATAGAGAGTATCCATGCTCTTTTTATGTCTCCCACCATTTTAGGAAGAAATTAGTTATGGAATAGGTCAAAACAAATAAGTTGTTTTGACCTAGATCTCTATTGGATAGAGTTTGACACATCATCTTTCCTTATTTCTTTAAAGCACAAAACCACCTGATTTTCTTCTAATTTTGTCATGCAAAATAGAATACTTATTTGTACATATTCTTTAGAGTCCATGAAATAAAATAAGAAGGGGACACCTAAGAGTTGGGCACCCCAATCCTTACTCAATTTGGACCTGCCTTTCTAAGTATTTGATCTAGATAAGGACTCTATCATAACTCTCTATTTAAATAGTATTAGGGTATGAGTTTTCTACAAATTTTAGATCTGAGAGAGAGGTTTGGGGCATGGGAAGCTTGGGTGCAAAGAAGATCTAGGCATGATGCTTCATTGAGACAAAAACTATTGTGTCTTGGTGAGAGAAAAAGAAGGAAGAAGAAAGGGTTCTTCTCCAAGATTTTTTTTCTTGATTCCTTCCTCCTCTTTTTATAATTTTTGAGAGGTGTCCCTTCTTTACAAGTCTCTTTCCTTACTTCTAAAAATTAGAAAGTCCAAGATTTGAAGGAGGATCAAGATCAGCCATCAGAAGAAGGATCAGCATAGTACTAGTATGTTGTGTTGATTTCCTACAATGAACTTCATATCGAGGATCGAGGCCTTGTGTGGAATCTTGTAGAGGCCAGATGCATGTGCAGCTTAGAGTGATGACTTCAGCCTTAGATCCGTGAGTTAAGAAACTCAACTTGCAAAGGTAAGAGAGATACGATCTTCCTAATGTGTCTAGATTAGATCTAGAATTGCCTGGATGTTGATATGATCAACATCACCTTTTGATTATTTTTATTTTTTAGATTTAATATCATGCTTAAATCATGTGATAGGATCTTAGATCTAGAGCTCTCTTATATATTTTAAATAAATTAATATGATTAATTTATTACTTTCACTATTTGGTTTCTAAAAAAGTTTCAAAATCCATCCCTGAAATCCTAGATCATTTTCTTCACTTGAAGAGTTCAAGGGGCTCTATTCCTACTGTAGAGTGGACTTCTTCCAAGAGAAAGTCCTTTTAGAAGAAAAAAAAATCTATGAAGAAGTAGAAAATCAAGGGAAAGAAGAAGGATAAGAAGGGTGATCTGGAGAAGAAGGCCATGGAGAAGGAAAAGTATTTCCACTGCAACTCTAATGGCCATTGAAAGTGGAGCTACCCTACTTACCTTGGCAACCTGAAGAACAAGTGGGAAGGTGGACCTTCTAAAGGTATGCTCATCATTGAGATGAATCTAATACTTTCTTATACATCTAGTTGGGTGCTTGACTCTTGATCTAGTGCTCATCTGTGCACTTCTTTGTAAGATCTTGAGGATAGCAGGAGGTTGAGGGATAGTAAGATGACCCTGTACATCAAAAATGCAGCAAGAGTTGCTACTGTGTGTTGGGAATTGTATCCTAAAGCCAATCATCTAGATTGTAGATGGTTGAGCTAAATATAATTATACTTAAATTATTAATAAATAAAATTATTATTTTGGTATTTTAATCACTTTGTGCATCTTTCTGTAATAAACTCTTCTGTGATGAAGTCCTTAGGACTATTTAGACTCGACAAAGAAAGATTTATCATTTAGTCCTCAAACGAGTTTGCGACCAAATTATTTGTTGTTATCCAGGATGACAAGATATTGAGTGTAGGTCATAGTAGGCCATAAGTGTTGGTTGTCCTCTTAACCAAGAAGTATGGAGATACTATTATGGCATGCAGGTGAAATGTAGGGGTACATTTCACTGAATGTGATCCAACTGTGAAGCTCTCTACTATCAAGAGTTGCTCATAAAGGACATGGATATTGTTAGATATGAGTGCACTAGAAGCCAGAATTAGCTGACACTTATAATACACTTCTAAGGGCAAAATTATAATTTTGACTATAAATAATAAAATGGATTATTTTCTATCACATAAGTATATTTAGTGTCTGTGATACATCCCTTGAGTTAGTGGTAATGATAATTCATTTTTTCAAGAGTTGAAAATTTAAGACATTAATTTTTATTTATTAACTCATAAAATGCTTCCGACCGTAGGATCATCATGAGGATGGTGATTGATCCGAAAGGTTGGTGTACAATCGCTTCTCTTTAGTAGATGAGTCTTGAGTCTATGGTGTGGAGACACCGGAGCGAGAGTACAGGTACTCGTTAGAGAATGAGGGCACTGAGCGTGACCACCTCGAGTAGTCATTAGGAAGTCTACCTTCTCATCAATGACTGACTCGATGCTGCAGTGGTGTGTCTGGTTCTTTGACCTGAGGTGCATCGGCAGTTCACCTTGAGGGTGTTATAGTTTGACTACACCATTACTCGATCTCCTAGCCATTCGGAACCTTGAGGTGTATGTTGGCTATAGCATGTTCATTGTAGGAACTGGATTGCATCAAGATGGAATCTATCTACCTCGGTGGTAGAGGAGCAGCCCTATGATGATCATGAGAATCAAGTCCAGAAGCCCATGGCCATGGTAGAGTGAAATAATAGAAAGAGTTTCTATTTAGATTTTCACATCGGACTTGAATCGAATGATTACATCATATGATAGAAACTAGGGTTTGATCGAGTTCACCTTAACCCTAATCTGATCGGGGCTCAAGATAGAAGAACTTAATCACACAGGTAGCTGCACCAAGAGGTTCGCATTCAGCTCTGATGGGTTGCCACCATATACTGCTAGGTGTCACTGGTGGATTTTGGGAGCAATTAGAATGATTTAGATGATCGATCATTCTAGCTGTTCGAAATCAGAAGAGTTCTGATCCATCGAAAGGAGTTTCGATGATGTCGATGATAGAGATCATGACATATCCCATTACCATACAGAACTGAACCTAACTGGATCACACAAATAAGGGTTTGAATCTGGTGATCATCAATTGAACTGATCCTAGTTCAATTGATCTGAATGAGATTCAATTAGGTTCAAGGAAAATCGTGCTAGCACTCGATTGAACCTAACGTTCTCTTTTTTACTATCATAAATAGTTATCCTCTGACTGAGCCAAAGGAGTTTGTGCTCAATCAGAGGCCTTCACTTGGTCTGACTGGAGCTTGTCCAAGTCAGAAAAGGGTTGTCTTATTTTGAGATAAATTTGAGACAACACCTACCATTTTTTGGTCACCTGCCAATTTCTATACTTTGACTTTGGTCAAACATTGACCTTTGACCCTTTGACATTCTTGACCCATGTGTCATGCACCTATTGGAGAGCTGGTGGGGGGGCTTGTCCCCTCTCTGAAAATTGGCAAAGGAGGGGGCGCACGCCAAGGATGGCGTGCGCCAAGGATAGGGATGCCTGGAGTCCCATTGGATAGGGACTCCATCTCCTTTTTGGATTCAAATTAGAGTGACTCCTCCCTAAGAACCAACTTTGACTGGTCTTAGGCACCATCTAAGGATGAATCCAAGGGACTCTATTCCCACCAATCAGATTTAGATCTGATTTCACAAAGGGTTGTGATTGGTTGGGAAGAAGAGGAGTTGGATGGATCAGCATAGTCTATAAATAAGACCCTATCGCCCAACTTTTCAATGAGTTCAATCTTCCCATGCCCCAAGGCTGCCCTCTCCCTTCCTCCATGCCAAACCATCTTCCCTCTCCCTCCTCTCCATGCCCAAAAAGTTTGGTTCTTCTGTTGGTGCAATCCAGGCAAGAGAAAGGCGACAAAAAGCTAGAAGGCTGCACTGCTGCAAAGACGACGGACTGCTGATCTTCAAAAGAAGTTTTGAAGATCCTCCAAATCAGATCCAGATCTGATTTTTTTTTAGAGATATGATAGAGAAGAAGAGGATCTCCAGATCCAGCTCAAGTGGATATCGGTAGAGGCCAGGCACTTGCGTGGCTAGATCCAGAACCTTCCGCTGCTTACAGCAGATCATCAATGGATAATAGGATTACCCAACATCAAGGTAAATTAAATTTAAGATTTAATTTAATTTATTATTTTAATTATTAAAATAATAAAATTAGATCTAAAATATCAGATCTGAATCTAGATCAAGAGAAAAATTTTTTAAATATATATCTCTTGATCTGATCAGATCTGAACGAACCTGGACCCAGGAAAATCAGGATTTTCCTTCAACTGGTATCAGAGCCAAGGTTCTAAAGTATTTAGATCTAATTTTAAATTTATTTTAATTAAAAAATAAATGATTTTAGATGTCACATGAGATGTGATCAGATCTAAAATTAGAAAAAATTAAAATTAAAATTAAATGATTTGGATCTAAGATTAGAAAATATGCATGACTAGTTCTAAAATAGAATAGTTCTATAGAATAGTCTTGCATGTTTATCAAATTTAAATTTGATTAAATCATATTTTAGATCTATTTATTTACTATTTTTTGATATTATAATTATTATAATAACATATCTAAAAAATAGTAAATAAAAATTATTTAATTTTAAACATCATATGAGATATGATTGATGCATGTCTAGACTAGTTGTAGAATAGTTCTACATAGTTATCTAGATTAGAATTTATTTTGATAAGATCAATTTAAATCTAATTTTTTAGATTATTATGAGATAATTTAGATCTGAAAAATATGCATGATTCGATACATGAGATGTATGCAAAATATGCCATGATTAGATCTAATTTGTATATGAGATATATGATATAGATCTAAAACTATTTTGTAGTATTGCATGTTCCTGATTAAGGCGTTCCTCTTGGCCGTCCGGTCATAAGAATGAAGAAGGGTTTAAAGGCCCTCTCCTTCCATTCGATGGGGTGTTCTTATGATGTGTAGGGGTGCTGCGTGCATTCGTCCTTAATCAGAAAATCCAAAACTTACTTTCTGCAAAACCCTAGATCCTGAAACCCTAGGATTTATTGTGCATATTTTATTTATGAACCCTACTTAATTAAGAAATTAAGATTATGAAATATTAATTAGGTCTAAAATTGAGAATTTTAGATCTAAGACATATTCATAATACTGGGTTTGGGCTTGGGTAGCTCAATTAGGTCTAAGCGGTTGATCAAACCGAATCAAGAGTTGGTTAGATGGGATCAACAATGCTTAAATTGACCAGCCTAATAGGATTAAGTCTGGGTCAAGATCGAGTCATGATCACGATCAAGCAAGACCTAATTAGGCTCAGAGGTTAGAGTCTGGATTGTAGGCTAACCCAATTGGTTCTGACTCAACAATTTGGTGTCTAAGGTAAGTTTGGCACATACGACCGACTGATTTTTAATTGGAAGCTACTCGACCTGAATGCATTCTTGTACGAGTTAATGGCATATCCCTTCCACCGATCTCACTTACCTGGCCATATCTGTTGACTCAGTTCTGATCTGAGGTGGTCAATAATCCGAGCTAACCCATGCCACTAGGTTAGTCATAATTGTTATGACTATGAAAGTCTAGTTTAATGAGACCTGAATCAATTCTCCCTAAGAAAAGATTAAGTCTGAGGTCTTCCACCATTGTAGATGTGCGGGCCCTTCCCGGGGTTGATTGTTCTCGGCTGGATACAGTGGCTCAGTTGCACCGGGAAAGATGCAACCATGTCTATTAGGCATTGGATGCTATGGGCTGGAGGATGAGTTGGGCTCAATATTTTGGATACGGTGAGAGACTCAATTAGGAATCCAGTCTGTGCAAATGGTGGGTCTGACTTAACTAAGGAGTGGATCAATATTTTGGATACGGTGAGATTCATGAATTAGAGACCAAGTTTGGGTGCACCATGATTAGAGAATCATTGAACAAGAGTTGTTCACTCATTGGCTAACCCATCACCAATAACTGTTAGGTGAGGTGATGAGTCAGTTGGTGAGACCGCACCACCCACTAGAAATCATTAATCATGGAGATTTTTGCATCTCTACAGAGGGAGTGTAGGGATCCGAGAAAATAGTGGGAGCTAATTTGTTTAAAAATAAAATTTCTAAATAAATTGGTCAAGTCATAATTACAGTATCTAACTAGAATCTTTGACTCTCTACAGAAAAATGTCTGCGTCCAACCCATTAGCACGTATCCTGGACACACATAGACTGACCGGACCCAATTATAAAGATTGGCTCAGGAACTACAAAATCATTTTGGGTTTTGAGAAGTTAACCCATGTATTGGACCAGGACCCTCCCACCTTACCAGCCCGTCCATCCACTTGAACAGAGAGCATCTCTGAAAAAATGGATAGACGAAGATAATAAGGCCAGATATTACATGTTGGGCTCGATGTCTGATGAGCTCCAGCGCCAACATGAAGATATCGGGACTGCTCGCCAAATGTTGGCTCACCTGCAGGAGATGTTTGGTGAACAGAGTCGCGCAGCCAAGTATCAAGTCACGAAATGACTTTTTAAGGCTAAGATGCATGATGGGCAGTCAGTCCAAGATCACTGTCTGATGATGATCAAGGACTTGGAAGAGCTTGAGAAGCTCGGTGTGAAGTTAGACTTGGATCTGCAGAATGATATTATTCTGCAATCCTTGACTGATGCATATGGGCAATTCATCATGAATTACCACATGCATAAACTTCAAAATTCCTTGGCCGAATTAATGAATATGCTGGTCACCGCTGAGCTTTCTATGAAAGGTTCTAAAGGCTCAGTTCTTGCTATGGAATGGACTTCTTCCAAAAGAAAGTCTTATGGAAAGAAAAAGAAGTCTGTGAAAAAGCAGAAGGTGGAAGGAGGAAAGAAGAAGAAGGCAGAGCCGAAGAAGAAGGCCGATTGTCAAAGAAAAAGTGTTTCCATTGCAACAGCGACGGCCACTTGGAAGCGGAACTGCCCTACTTACCTGGCCACCCTGAAGAACAAGAAGGAAGGTCCTTCTGGAGGTATGCTCGTTATTGAGTCTAACCTTACGATTTCTTCTGCATCCAGTTGGGTGCTTGACTCTGGTTCTAGTGCTCATCTGTGCACTTCCATGCAGGGTCTTGAGGATAGCAGGAGGCTGAGGGATGGAGACATGATCCTACGCATCGGTAATGGAGCAAGAGTTGCTGCAGTGGTATGGGAACATACCCTCTTCGATTACCATCTGGTTTAGACTTAGTTTTGAAAGACTGTTATTATGTGCCTGCAGCTAGCAGGAATTTGATTTCTGTTTCATGCTTAGCACTAGAAGGCTATGTGATTACCTTCTTTAAGGACCATTGTAACATTCTTTATGAAAGAAATAAAATTGCAAATGGTTTCCTTATTAATGGTCTTTATCAGCTACATATTGATGTATCCTATTCTAACTATCGAGCAAAACGTGAATGCCAAACGACCTAGGGATAGTCCAAACGATAGATATCTATGGCACCTGAGATTAGGTCATATAGCAGAAGATAGGATCAACAAATTGGAGAAAAATGGGCTATTGAGTCCATTGACTTTCGAGTCATATCCAACTTGTGAATCTTGTCTTCAAGGCAAAATGACTAAACTCCCTTTTGTAGGACATGGGGAAAGGGCCACAGATCTCCTTGCCCTAGTACATACTGATGTGTGCGGCCCATTTGATGTGCCGGCTAGAGGCAATTTTGTCTACTTCATTATCCTTTACCGATGATCTGTCTAGGTATGGGTATGTGTATCTTATGAGACACAAGTCTGAAGCTTTTGAAAAGTTCAAAGAATTCAGACATGAAGTAGAAAAATAAACTGAAAAACCCATTAAGGTTCTTCGATCAGATCGAGGAGGTGAATACCTTAGCCGAAAATTCCTAGACTATCTCAAAGAAAAATGGCATAGTCTCTCAATGGACTCCACCAGGAACACCTCAACTCAACGGGGTTTCAGAATGGAGAAATCGGACCCTATTGGATATGGTTCGATCCATGATGAGCTTCACAGACCTCCCTGATTTTCTTTGGGGACACTCATTGTTAACTTCAATTTATCTACTGAATAGGGTTCCCTCTAAAACCATTCCTACCACACCGTATGAGATATGGCATGGTAAGAAACCAAGTCTGAGTCATCTCAGAATTTGGGGTTGTCCGGCTCATGTCAAAAGACAACAAGCGGACAAGTTAGAGTTTAGGTCCTTTAGAGCTCGATTCATAGGATATCCTAAAGAGTCATTAGGATACTATTTCTACATTCCAGAAGACCACAATGTGATTGTGAGTCGACATGCCATCTTTCTTGAAAAATAGTTTATTCAAGATAGCGGCATTGGAAAGCAGATTAAGCTTGATGAGAAAGTCTCACAAGTACAACGAGCTAAGGACCAATTGGAACCAAATCAGGTTGAGCCAATAAGAACACTACCTCCTCCACCTCGTAGATCGGAAAGAGTTTTCCATCCCCCTGAAAGATACTTAGGTATTATTTCAGAGGAAGTAGAAGAAATATTTCCTCATAGGTAATGGTGCTCATGGTGATGATCCCAAAACCTACAACGAGGCGATATCAGATATCGACTCCGAGAAATGGCTAGAGGCAATGCAGTCAGAAATTGACTCGATGCACTCAAACCAAGTCTGGACCTTGGTAGATCCACCAGAAGGTATAGTACCTATTGGGTGTAAATGGATCTTCAAGAGAAAGATTGGTGCAGATGAAAATGTGGAGACATTCAAGGCTAGACTAGTGGCAAAAGGTTATAGTCAATGCGAAGGCATTGACTATCAGGATACCTTTTCCCAGTGGCTATGCTAAAATCCATCCGCACATTGCTTGCCATTGCAGCCTATTTCGATTATGAAATATGGCAAATGGATGTGAAAATGGCATTCTTAAATGGATATCTTGAGGAAGATATCTATATGGAACAGCCGCTAGGTTTCACATCCAGTGATACTGATCACAAGGTTTGCAAGCTGCAAAGGTCCATATATGGACTTAAGCAAGCATCTCGAAGCTGGAACACTCATTTCAATGATGTGATCAAAATGTTTGGTTTCATCAAAAATGAGGAGCCATGTGTCTTCAAAAAGGTCAGTGGGAGCGCTGTTGTCTTCCTCGTATTGTACGTTGGATGACATCCTCCTTATTGGAAATGATATTCCCATGTTGACCATAGTCAAAATGTGGTTGTCCAAAGGAATTCTCCATGAAAGACCTAGGTGAAGCATCCTTTATTCTAGGAATTAAGGTCTATAGAGGATAGACCGAATAGGATGCTAGGACTTTCACAGAAGATGTACATAGAGGAAGTACTAAAGAGGTTTAGTATGGAAAACTCTAAGAGGGGATTAATACCCTTCAGACATGGTATTCATCTTTCCAAGAAGATGTGCCCTAGCACACCTGAGGAAATAGAACGCATGAGCAAGATCCCTTATGCTTCTGCAATAGGGAGCCTCATGTATGCCATGCTATGTACACGACCTGATATAGCCCATGCTGTGAGTGTCACAAGTAGATATCAGTCAAATCCAGGTGAAGAACACTGGACTTCTATGAAATGTATCCTTAAGTACTTGAGAAGAACTAAGGATATGTTGTTGGTCTTTGATAATGGAGAACTTCAAGTCCAGGGTTATACAGACTCAGACTTTATGTTCGATGTAGATGATTGAAAGTTGACATTTGGGAGTCTGTTTTTGTGCAATGGTGGAGCTGTCAGTTGGAAAAGTTTCAAATAGACAATGATAGCAGATTCCACCATGGAAGCAGAATATATCGCTACATCAGAAGTTGCGAAGGAGGCATTCTGGTACAAGAAGTTTGCCATGGAGATCAAAATGATGCCATCAGATGCCATTCCTCTGTACTGCGACAACAATGGTGCCATAGCCCTTGCTAAGGAGGCGAGGTCTCATCAAAAGTTCAAGCACATCAAGCGACGATACCACCTCATCCGTGATTACCTCGAGAAGGGTTACGTTGAGGTCAAGAGAGTCGACTCTACAGACAATGTGGCAGACCAGCTTACAAAGCCATTGGGACAGCAGAAGATCGAAGCCCATCTTGAGAAGATGGGACTTAGATTTGTAGCCAATTGGCTTTAGGTCAAGTGGGAGTTTGTTAGATATGAGTGTCCTAGAAGTCAGAATTGGCTGATACTTGTAATACACTTCTAAGGGTAAAATTATAATTTTGACTATAAATAATAAAATGGGTTATTTTCAATCACATAAGTATATTTAGTGTCTATGATACATCCCTTGAGTTAGTGGTAATGATAATTCATATTTTCAAGAGTTAAAAATTTAAGACATAAATTTTTATTTATTAACTCATAAAATGCTCCTAACCGTAGGATCATCATGAGGATGGTGATTGATCCGAAAGGTTAGTGTACAATCGCATCTTTATAATAGATGAGTCTTGAGTCTATGGTGTGGAGACATCGAAGCGAGAGTATAGATACTTGTTAGAGAATGAAGGCACTAAGCGAGACCACCTCGACTAGTCATAAGAAAGTCTACCTTCTTGTCGATGATTGACTCGATGCCGCAATAGTGTATCTGGTTCTTTGACCTGAGATGTATCGGCAGTTCACCTTGAGGGTGTTATAGTTTGACTACACCATGACTCGGTCTCTTAGCCATTCGGAACCCTGAGGTGTATGTTGGCTATAGCATGTTCATTGTAGGAATTGGATTGCACCAAGATGGAATCTATCTACCTCGGTGGATGAGGAGCAGCCCTATGATGATCATGAGAATCAAGTCCATAAGCCCATGGCCATGGCAGAGAGTGAAATAATAGAAAGAGTTTCTATTAAGATTTTCACATTGGACTTGAATCAAATGATTAAATCATATGATAGAAATTAGGGTTTGATGAATTCACCTTAACCCTAATCTGATTGGGGCTCAATATAGAAGAACTTAATCACACAAGTAGCTGCACCAAGAGGTTCGTTTTTAGTTTTGATGGGTTGCCACCATATGCTGCTAGGTGTCACTGGTGGATTTTGGGAGCAATTAGAATGATTTAGATGATCGATCATTCTAAGTTGTCTGAATCAAAAGAGTTTTGATCCATCGAAAGGAATTTCAATGTTGTCGATGATGGAGATTATGACATATCTCATTACCATATAGAACGAAACCTAATTGGGTCATACAAGTAAGGGTTTGGATCTGGATATCATCAATTGGACTAACATAATTCAATTGATTTGAATAAGATTCAATTAGGTTCAAGGAAATCATGCTCACATACGATTGAGCCTAACATTCTCCTTTTTCTATCATAAAAGTTATCTTGACTGAGCCAAATGAGTTTGTTCTCACTCAGGTACCTTTACTTGGTCTGATTGGAGCTTGTCCAAGTCAAAAATGGATTATCTTAATTTATGAGATAAATTTGAGACAACACCTGCCATTTTTCGTCACCTGCTAATTCTTATAATTTGACTTGGTCAAACATTGACCTTTGACCCTTGGACATCTGCCCATGTGTCATGCACTTATTGGACAGCAGATAGGGGCTTGTCCCCTCTCTAGAAATTGGAAAGAAGGGGGCACACGCCTAGGATGGCGTGTGCCCAAGGATAGGGATGCTGGAGTCCCATACGGATGGGACTCCAAGTTGCTTGTTCGATTCAAACTAGGTGACCCTCACCTGTAGACTTTGACCAATCTTAGGCACCACCATAGGATGAATCTGTAGGTCTCTCATCCCACCAATCATATATAGATCTGATTGAACGAAGAAACATGATTGGTCGGGGTAATGCAACACTGCATGGTGCAGCAGAGTCTATAAATAGACCCTATCTGCGCCCACTTTTTAATGAGTTCATCTTAGCCCATGCCCTAAGGCCGTCTCTCTCCCTTCTCCATGCCACCATCTAGCCCTCTCCCTCCTCTCCATGCACAAGAAAGTTGGGTTCTTCTGATTAGTGCGAGTCAGGCAAGGAAAGGCTAATGAAAAAGGAAGAAGGCAGCACTGCTGTAGAGACGACGGGCGATCTTCAAAAGAAGTTTTGAAGATTCTCCAAATCATATCTAGATCTGATTTTTGGAGAAAAGAAAGTGAAGGAGAAGATCTCCAAATCCAGTCTGAGTGGATACCGGTAGAGGTCAGGCGCTTGCATGGCTAGATCCAGAATCTCAAAGCTTCCGCATGATCATGAATGGATAATCAGATTACCCAAGATCAAGATAAAAATTAATTCAAAATTAATTTAGCTTTATTTTATTAATTATCAGATTATAAATTAGATCTGAAAAGTGTCAGATCTGATCTAGATATGAGAGGAAAATTTTTGAAATATGCCTCTTGATCCAATCAGATCTGAACGAATCTAATCCGAAAAATCAAGATTTTCCTTCAGATATAAGTGTTTCTTAGATCTGAGATCACCATGGTTACCTATAAGCAACTTACTGCACTTAGGTATCGAACTACCTGAATTGTTAATTTAGTGATGGAAGGCTACTGGATGCAATCAAGTACTTGGCTTGTCGGTGTGTGAGTTAAGATGAGATTGACCCCTCCAAGTGTTGGAGCAAGTGTATCACTATATTTTAATTTAGCAAACCCTTGGTCGGGATGGTCCATGTGATAGACACTGAGTTTTAAAATACAATATGGATAAATTTTAGGATTGACAGTAAATCCTAGATCATCTTTTGACCATCGAGGTCAAGAGGATGAATTATATGGTAACCATATGCCATAGGTTTGTTGATGTTGCATTGCAATTATTGGACCTATCCAGACGTCGGATACCATTACTAGATGGTTGCATCAATTGGTATAGAAAATTAGTTTCTATACTACCGACTTAGGATTCGAACCTATGGGGTCACACATAATAGAAGTTTCTACCTGATCTGATGATTGATATTGAGTCTTGATGATCTAAGAATCTATGGTCAAGAGTCCCAATAGACTGAAACTATATGAAAAAGAGTTCCACTAGTTTGGGACTCTGAGTCCTTCATGTTCGGGACTCTTTGATCGAGAGTCTTGATGACCTGAAACTCTGTGGTCAAGAGTTCCACTAGATGGGAACACTATAAGCAAGAGTCCTAGTGGATTAGGACTCTCAGTTCTACTCATTTGAAACTCTCTGATCAAAAGTCCCACTGGTTTGGGAGTCTATGATCGTGAATTTAATTTGTTTAGGACACTAGGTTCAAGAGTCCCACTGGATTAGGACTCTTCAGGAGTTTCATGTTGATGAAACTCTGATGCTCAGTAACCCATCTAATTGGGACTCTAATATTATTAGAGAATTAATTAGTAATTTGATTGCTGATTAGCTTAATTTGATTGAGTGATGATGATTTGATCTAGTCCAATTGAATTTGATTTGATTGGGTTTGATCCGATCAGATCATGAGACGATCTAATCGCTAAGGAAGATTTGATCTTGATTTGATCAGAATCTGAACCTAATTAATTTCTAATTTAATTAAAATTTTATTAATTTTAATTAAGCCTAATTTCATTGGATTAAAGTTGGTCTAATTGGTTTAAATTAATTAGTTTGTTTGAAATAAATTAGGACCAAGTCAAATGAGATTTGAATTTAAATTCTCCCTAGCGCCCTCCATATTTGAATTTTCCACCTTGACTCATGCCCTCCTCTAATTTTTGCATGAGATTTTGCATGCAAAAATAAATGTGCACCCTTTCTCTCTTCTGCCTTTGACCTAGTCCTTGGGTTGGACCAGTTCAAACTAAGTTGAATTTTTAATTCAACTTGGTTGGTTTGAAATTTGAAAAACCTAATCTCTTCCTTATCTATTCTCCATGCCTACCTCAACTTTTTGTCGCACATCTTTTTTGGTGATTTTTTATAGAGGGAAAGCAGAAGGAGAGTCCTTCTACTCATCACCCTCTTGGATGAGGTGTTGGAAAAGGATAAGACCCCATTTGAATTCAAATACTAGAAGTTGGTTGAAACTAGTTTAACCAATCTTAACCTATCCACTCTGCATAGAATTTCCACTTATTTTTTATGCAATAAATTATGAGAATTTTTGTGCATGAAGCCTAAGCAGTTACTTTCCATGGTAAAAATTTGAAAATGATTGGGTATTGGTTTTGTGCAAAAAAAATCCTGGAGTGAAGGTGAGCAGAATCCTATAGCACTTTATTTTTCCTTCATGCCTCTATTCTCTTCTAATTTTTGTATCTAAGAACATCTAATTTTTAGATATAATCTAAATAGAGTTTATAGATTCAAAAGTCATCTTTCCATAAAAACTTGTTTCATAGAAAAACTCCAGACATAGAGGGTGTGAGAGGGTTTTTAGTGCATCAGGGTTTTTGGGCTGAGTGAAACCCAAGACTTAGGAATCTAGGTTCGGGTGGAGAGATCAAGTGCTGTGAGCATCAGATCGCCACCAAATTTGACACACCACTTCATCATCCTTTGAAGCACATGTTTAATTTTTTAGAATATCTAGAAGATCAAAATAAAGATGATCGATTGGATCGATCGTGATCAGCCATTGAAGATCACGACGAGGAGCTAGCACTCTAGTGGGGCTGATCGAGACCAGGAGCTCCGTGTGGACTAACCATAAAGGTTGGACACATGTGCGGGTATGATGTAACACTAGAGCATTATCTGATGGATTCAGATTATGGTGATCAGCTATCCATGCATAGGTATCGAGTTTTGAACTTATATCAATCAGCAGATTTGATTTATTGATCGATCATATTTAAATTTTAAATTACACATTAGCATGTCTAGATCCTGAGTAGGGTTTAAATTGATTAGATCAATTTATGTAGTAGATTAATATTTGATTAATTTTAGTTTTTGCTGCTTTAATTTTAAAAATATTTTAAAAATTCATACAAAAAACCCTGCTCGATTTTCTTCACTGTGGCAATGGGAATCAATCCTCTGTGACTACCATCTAGGAATGTCTTAGTGTTGAGAGACTATTTTTATGTATCTAATGTGAGCAGATATTTAATTTTTATTTTTTATCTGGCATAAGAAAATTATGTAATTAATTTTTTGAAGGACCACTGTACTAATTTTTTTGAAAGAAATAAAATTGCAAGTGGTTTCTTAATAAGTAGTCTCTACTAACATAGATGTATCTATTAATAATGTCAAGCATAGTGTGAATGCCATAGGATCTAAACAACCAAGAGATAGTATTAATGAAAAGTACATATGGTAGCTTAGGCTAGGTCATATAGTTGAAGACAAGATTAACAAATTAAAAATATTTGGACTAATTGGTCTATTGACTTTCGAGTCATATATGATTTATGAGTAATGCCTTCAAGGTAAAATGACCAAGCTATCCTTTATGGGACATGGGAAAAAGACCATAGAGCTACTTGCCCTAGTACATATAGATGTTTGCAGCCCATTTGATGTACTGGCCAGAGGTGGTTTTGTCTACTTCGTTATCTTTACTAATGATTTATCTCTATTGGTGCAGAATCTAGTTGATGTCGGAATCAAGCTAAAGTTGGAGAAGATGAGGTTGCCATCGGAAACTTACAAGGCAAGTTCTGATCGGAGTCGGGGGTGGTGGCTCCGGTAGGACCCTCCGATGATCAAGTCAGCTCTTCTGACCAATAAAAATAGAGTGCTCAAGAAAGAAAGTAGCAAAGTTTAGGAAAGGAGAAGAGAGCTCTAGAGAGAAATGTATCGAAAGGGTCCCTTTTATAGTTGAAGCCTATAACAAACTGAGAGTGATAGCTGTAACCGTCTGATAGTGGGCTGCTCGGGGCCACATGGAGTTTCTTACAGAGGGTAGTGTCTATTGTCGTGATGTGCCAGCTCATTGGAATTTAATAGTAGAGGTTCGGAGGAGTAAACATCGGTTGGTGAAGAACTTTGAGTTATATCAGCTCCAAAGAAATTCAGACTCCCCTAAAGTAGTCTATGCGCAAGTTGGTCCATGCTGTGTATAGAACCAGATTTTCCTAGGCGAGGAGACCCTTTTGGGCGACTATAGGAAGTTCGGTTGGAAGGAATTCGAAAGCTCTACCACTGAAGAAATCTTGAAGGAAGTCTGCTGGAGAAGAATATGGGAGTAGCTCTACTAGAAGGAGAAGTCCGACTGAAGGATAAGAACTTCGAAAATAATCCTATTGGAGAATCCTGGAAGGAGGTCCACTAAAGAAGCAAATACATATCAATGGGTCCCCTCCTAACTGATGCAAGAAGTTCGGATAGATGGGAGTTAATGGAAAAAAAAATAGCTGGTGTCAGGAAGGAGATCAATGAGGAGGACGTCGGATGGGGAGAATTTGCCTAAAAGGAGTGGGAGAGGATTTGCTTGGAGAGGGTCTATTTATTTATTCCTTTGAAGCTTGACTATCTTCGAGGTCATCTAGAGGCTGATATAAAGGAGATGAGGTCCTTTTGCCTGCGTGTTCAGAGTTCTTGATGTAGGAATCCCGAGGTCTGCTACTCTTAGTATATTATGGGAGTTCGTCTGGTGGCGAGTTTCATTGATCCGATGTCAGTCCAATATCAAACAGCTTGAATGGCTTTTTTTCTAGGGAGAGATTCAAAGAGCGGTAAGGTCGGCCAAACCAAGCCACAATTAGGCCTATTACTCAGCTTGTTGGGGGCTGTCATCACTGTTCAAGTTCACTCGAGTGAAATCTATAATGCCCTGTAGGTTCTGGAGATACTCGAAGGAGCTAGAAATCTGAGTGAAGAAGATCGATCAATCAATTCAAATTGGAGGTTTACAGTTTTGATGCCTAAGCATAAATTCTTCACCAGCCAAAATCAGGTGTGGCTGCCTTCATCGGATTAAGTCACCTGAAGGCTTGGCCTCCCATTGGACTTTGATAGAAAAATGGTTTACACCTAATAGAAGTCCCCTTACTCATGAGTTTGAAGTTTGAATGAAGGGAATAAAGAATTATGTGTGATAAAGTCCTTTCTCTATACTCATGCTGGCGCCAAAGTTTTTTAAATATGAGGTGACCCGAAAAGGTAAATTCTTCGAATTTTCATCATAGCACTACCCTGGGTATAGTGTAATAAAGGTTCTGCCTGTTGCCATTCTGTCACTATGATGAGTGGAACACTCATCGACACGAGGTTGATCGGTGGAGACCTGCACTCATAACTGTCTTGGACTTTCATGGCTATTTAAGCTCTTCTTCTTCCTTGAGGGTTTCATCTTGCACAGGTCCCCTCTCTTTTCTTCTAGTCTCCTTCTACCTTCTTGCTCTAAGGCTTCAGCATCTTCCATCGACTCCTTCAATTCTTGGGGATTCTTTGCTTTCCATCAAGCTTGCCACCTTTTCGCTCTACCCAATCGATTTAGGACAATTCCTAAACCTTTTTCTTTGATTATCTATCCCTTTTGTCATCTCTACCCACTCAATTTCTTTAAGAGAGTCTTAAATTTTATTTTTATTATTTTTTTTATTTTTTGAGAATTTTCTTCACTTTAGTTTGATCCTCATGTCCTTCGAAGAGTTTTGATCAACCGATTCTAGGAGTTCGGCTCGTTTAGCTCTAATGGAACTTCCTCTTAAGAACCCCGAGCCTGTAAAAGTACCTCGATCATTCTTCATCCCTGATACTATTTCATGCAAACTTCGACCTGAAGACCTTTCATTGATTAGGATCGAGTTCAAAATTTCCTCCAACAACAAACTTGAAGTCCCTAGCCCCAGCGATCGAGCTAGCTTTCCTCCTCCTGGCCAAACTTGCTTGTACATCAAAACCCTTCGGACGAGACTTTGGCTATCGATACCTTCTTTTGTAGCCGACTTATTCAGATTTTTAATCATTTTCTTCAACGCCATGGCACCAAACTCCTTTAGATTTATCATAGAATTTCTCCTTGTGCGTCATGGCCAATGTCCGACCTTCCATCTTTCTATTCCGCTATTTCTTCACTTTCAAATGCCATTCGACCGCCAAAGACTGGTGGCATGTATCTCCCCAGTTCGGCAAGAAGGGGTTGCTCAAGGGCGCCCCCTCTTCCATTCATAACTAGAAGAAGAAATTCTTTTTTGCTTCCTATTTTTCCTTAAAACTAGGACTTCCTTCGTGGGTGGAAATAAGAGACTCAATTTGTCGAGCTCCTAATCTTGAGAAAGAGGATTGAGATTCGGCCAACAAGCTGACGAACTTTCGAGCCCCTTCGATCTCCAAGCTCCTAAAGGACCAGACCTTGTTCAACTTTGGTCTCAATCCTCTCAGTCTGGTAGGTAGTCCTCCATGGTCTGCCAATTATACATGGTCTCTCTTCTTTTTCTGACTCTGATTTCTTCTTCTGCAGAGATGACTCATGAGGAGTAGAATCGTCTGACTATGGGGATCAAGTCCCTCAAGAGGAAGGGCAGCTCTATCCAAGAAATGTTGAAAA
Organism: Cocos nucifera; assembly: GCA_006176705.1. NCBI lineage: Eukaryota > Viridiplantae > Streptophyta > Magnoliopsida > Arecales > Arecaceae > Cocos > Cocos nucifera. The sequence continues at coordinate 175,102 of QRFJ01005291.1, read as the reverse complement.
AGGCTTGCATTGATGAGCCGACCCTGGCCACATTAATCCCGATAGCGCTCATCTTTGAGTCTGATGCGGCCGCATCAGCTCTGATCTCACCCTGAGAGGATGCCACCACCACACCTACTGAGCAGTATGAGATCGTTGAGAAGAAGAAGAAAAAGGATGTCATCAAGAAAAAGATGAGGAGGGCGATAGAGAGTTTGAGTGGCGAAGGCTCCGGTTAGGAGCGAGCTTTCTTGGACGATCGGGAGGTCATCCAATCCCCGATCAAGGGCAGCATCCTCCTGCATATTGTCAAGAAAATGGTTGGGATGAAGGATGCCGAGAGATTTGATGAGTTTTTTGCTGCTTATCTCGAGGTGATCCATTCTTCTAAACTTGTTTGAATAAAGGGTGCACTTTTAAGGGTTTGACATAATTTCTTCCTGCCTTGTAGCTGGGACATTACTTATTTGCCCACTCGAAGGCCATCGATCTTCACTAGGCCAAGGCTTCTAAAACTCTATAGGAGGTTCAAGCGGAGGTTAGGAGTGTTCAGGCTGAGGTCAACCATTTGAAGTTGGCCTTGAAAATTCAAACTATAGAGATCGAGTGCCTTCGGGAGACATCGTGGAAAGAGAAAGAAGTTTTTAAGGGGCTGAGGGTAGCCTTGATTCTCTCCGAAGATAAAAGAAAGAAGGACAAAGAGGAGGTCAGCATCGAGAGGGAGAGGATTGTTGAAGCCTTCAAGTCCTCCAAAGCAATGGAGGACATCAAGATTGTGTTCGCCCAGGAAGCCTTCTTGGATGGGTTTGAGATCTGTATGAGGAGTGTTGCGAAGAACTTCCCTGAAATGGACCTTGACTTTCTGACAAATGAACCTGATTGCAAAGCCGATGCCTCGAACATCGACACTGCATCTCCTGCCATCGAACCCACCCTAGGTGTTCCTGAACTTACAGCTGAAGCTTCCGAGTCCATTCTCGAGCCTGAAGCTGCATAGGATGTACCAACCTCGCCTGCCCCTGCATCGATCGAGGTTGAAAATCTTTGATTACTTGTATCTTTCTTTTTTTTTTCTTCCTTTTTTTTTTGTGTACCTAAATATTTTAAGAAATAAAAATAAACTTTCTTTCTTTTACACTTGTGCCATGGTGAATATCATTCAGAACACTTCTGATGATTGCAGTCAAGGCCAATCACCTCCAAATGACGCCTAGCCACTGCCTCAAGGCATTCCTCTAAAATCCCTAATCAAGGGTTTAAAGAAGGAGGTTCATCACCTGAAGAGGAAGTTGAAGAAGACGAAGAACGACATTCGAGCTTCTCGAAAGAATGCTTCGGAGGCAACCAAAGAGGTCACTCACCTCCGAAGTTTACGCATGAAGGATGCTGTGAGCTTTAGCATCCAAAAAGATAGTTTCAAGAAGGAGATTGCCAAGCTCAAGAGGAACACCAATGATAAATCCTGGGTGCTAATGGCGAAGATCAGCTCTCTCAAAGTTGATCTCAAGGTGGTAAGAGAGAAGATCCAGCTTCTGGAGGGGAGCTCACCATGGTCCTCCGATAAGATGCGATTCGAGTGGGACTGGTCAATGAGGTTCTCCACTCTTCAAAAGCAGCTACATGATGCTGAGCTCACATACGAGACTTATCGATTGGGCTGGAGTGATATGATGTCCAAACTAGAACAATAACTTCGTGCCTCCAACAACAAAGTAGCCCGACTCCAGCGATAGCTTGATGATAGCTTTCAGGTTGGTACAAGTAGGGAGGTCGAAGAGGTTGCCTCCTTGAGGAGGACCATTGGTAAACTCTGGAAGTCAGTCGGTGCGGAAAAGGCTTAGGTGCAGTGACTGAAGCTCGAGTTGACTTATGAGCATCAGGTTACCAAGGATGCGGAGTCCGAGTCCAAGGTCCTAAAGAGGAGGCTGCGAGAGTTAGAGGAGAACTATCACCAAGTCGGTAGAATGTTCCACGATAATATGATGTGACAGAGCAAGCTCGAGGAGGAGGTTGACCATCTAAAAGAATCTTTGGTGATGGCCATCAGTCCGAAGTCTGAGGAGTCCAACCCTTCCTAGGATTTTGGCAATCTTTTTTTCTTTTCTTTTTTTTTTGGTGTAATCCATCTTGCCGACCTATGTTTTGCATGTAACAAACTTATTTTTGTAATAAGATGGTACCTTTCTTGTTACTCTTATTTTGCACGAATTCAAAGCTTGCTCGTGGCTTTAGTTTCTTCATCTTTTATTTTTTTTTTTTGCATTATCTTCTAATGAGATGCTTATTATGGATATCGGGCTGGGGTCTCTTCTGCGAACCAAGATAGGGTTCCACTTTTCATATTTAACATAGTCAGGTCATCATAGAAAGGACATATGTAAGGGTTGTCGGTAGGGTCTCTCTTTTCCTCTCATTTTTGGTCAATGAGGTCCTGGCTTATGCTCACATTAGGATGAGGTTTTTCTTCTATTCCAAACATGGCTTGTGGGGGTGCATTAGGGCCATTATCAGGGCCTCTCCCTTTATCTCATCTTAAATTGATGAGGTCTTCGACTTTGTTCATGTTAGGATGAGGTCTTCCTCCTATTCCTAACATGGCTGTGGAGGCACATTAGGGCCATTGTCACGACCTCTCCCCTCATCTCATCTTAAATTAACGAGACCTTCGACTTTGGTCATGTTAGGATGAGGTCCTCCTTCTATTCCTAACATGGCTATAGGGGCGCATTAGGGTCATTATCAGAGTCTCTTCCTTCATCTCATCTTAAATTAACGAATCCTTCGACTTTGCTCATGTTAGGACGAGGTCCTCCTCCTGTTCCTAACATGACTGTAGGGGCACATTAGGGCCATTGTTAGGGTCTCTTCCCTCATCTCATCTTAAATTAATGAGGTCTTTGACTTTGATCATGTTAGAACGAGATCCTCCTCTTCCTAATATGATTGTAGGGGTACATTAGGATCGTTATCAGGGCCTCCCTCCTCATCTCGTCTTAAATTAACAAGGCCTTTGACTTTGCTCATTTTAGGATGAGGTCTTCTTCCTATTTGTAACATGGCTATAGGGGCACATTAGAACCATTATCAGGACCTCTTTCCTCATCTCGTCTTAAATTAATGAGACCTTCGACTTTGCTCATGTTAGGATCAGGTCCTCCTCCTATTCCTAACATGACCGTAGGGGCACATTAGGGCCATTATCAAGGCCTCTCCCCTTATCTTATCTTAAATTAATGAGATCTTTGACTTTACTCATGTTAGGACGAGGTCCTCCTCCTGTTCCTAACATGGCTGTAGGGGCACATTAGGGCCATTGTTAGAGCCTCTTCCCTCATCTCGTCTTAAATTAACGAGATCTTCGACTTTGCTCATATTGGGATGAGGTCCTTCTCTTGTTCCTAACATGACCACTTTTGATTATTTCAGAGAGTTATTTTCTATCATCACATGATTTTTGTAATGAGAAATAATAATACTGAAATAGAGGAGCTTTATTGAGGGCAAATTATTGGTAGTACATTCTTAGATATTTTGAATTCCAAGGCCATGAGAATGTTGTTCCTCTAAGCTCCTTCAGGCAATAGGTTTCGGATCAGATGACCTCCTCTACTCTATATGGACCTTCCTAATTTGAAGCGAGCTTTCCTTGATCCTGAGGTTGTAAAACAGCTGCTCGCTGAAGTACCAAGTCCCCTACTTTGAATATTTTGCCTTGACTTTTAAGTTATAGTAGCAAGCTATTTTTTGCTTAGAGGCTGCCATCCAAACTTGAGCTCTTTCTCATTTTTTCTCTAACAAGTCGAGGTTAACCCTGAGGTCCTGTGAGTTATGCTGCTCATTAAATGCTATGACTTGTGCTGATGAAAGTTTAAGCTCTATTTGGATGACCGCTTCTATTCCAAAAGCTAAGGCAAATGGGATCTCTCCAATTGATAATCTTTGGGTAGTTTGGTATGCCCAGAGCACTTGATAGAGTTTGTCCACTCAAGTCCCCTTTGCTCTTTTAAGTCTTGCATTAATGCCTTGCAATAGGGTTCTGTTGGTCACTTCAGCTTCGCCATTTACCTGTGGATGGGCTACTGACGTAAAATGGTTGAAGATATTTAAATCTTTACAAAATTTGATAAATTTTGCTCTGGCAAACTATCACCCATTATCTATTATTAGGATCCGAGGTAGGCCAAATCTACAAACAATCGACTTTCAGATGAAGTTCTGTACTTTTGCTTCAGTGATTTTTGCTAGGGGTTCAGCCTTGACCCACTTTGTAAAATAATCTATTGCCACCAAGAGAAACATACGCTGTTTGACTGCCATGGAAAAAGGTTCGAGTATGTCCGTTCCCTACTGAGCGAACGACCATGGGGCACTTAGGGGTGTATGTTCGAAAGTCGACTGCCTTTGAATGTTTGCATTTCTCTGACAGCGATGACAGTTTTTGACATACTATATGTTAGATATATATTCCTTAGAAGCTAGAATTGACTGGCACTTGTTACACACTTCTAAGGGCAAAATTATAATTTTGACTATAGATAATAAAATGGGTTATTTTTTATCACAATATGTATTTAGTGTCTCTGATACATCCCTTGAGTTAATGAAAATGATAATTCTTATTTTCAAGAGTTAAAAATTTAAGACATGAATTTTCATTATTAACTCATAAAATGCTCCTAACCGTAGGATCATCATGAGGATGGTGATTGATCCGAAAGGATGGTGTACAATTACTTCTTTATAGTAGATGAATCTTGAGTATATAGTGTAGAGACATCGGAGCGAGAGTATAGCTACTTGTTAAAGAACGAGGGTACTGAGGGTGACCACCTCGAGCAATCATTAGGAAGTCTATCTTCTCATCGATGACTGGCTCAAAGCTGTAGTTATGTATCTGGTTCTTTGATCTGAGGTGCATCGACAGATTATCTTGAGGGTGTTATAGTTTGACTACACCATGACTCGATCTCCTAGCCATTCAGAATTCTGAGGTATATGTTGGCTATAGCATGTTCATTGTAGGAATTTGATTGCACCAAGAAGGAATCTATCTACCTCGATAGATGAGGAATAGCCATATGATGGTCACGAGAATCAAGTCGATAAGCCCATGGCCATGGCAGAGTGAAATAATAGAAAGAGTTTTTATTAAGATTTTCATATTGGACTTGAAACAAATGATTAATCTTATGATAGATATTTGGGTTTAACGAGTTCACCTAAATCCTAATCTGATCGAATCAAGATAGAAGAACTTAATCACATAGGTAACTACATTGAGAGGTTTATTTTCAGTTCTGATGGGTTGCCACTATATGCTGCTAGGTGTTACTAATGAATTTTGAGAGTAATTAGAATGATTTAGATGATCAATTATACTAGTTGTCTGAATCAAAAAAGTTTGGATCCGTTGGAAGGTATTTTGATGATGTGAATGATGAAGATCATGACATATCTCATTACCATACTTAACTAAACCTAACTATGTCATACAAACAAGGATTTGGATCTGGATATCATCAATTGGACTAGGAATCAATTGATTTGAATTAGATTCAATTAGGTTCAAGGAAATCGTGCTAGCAAATGATTAAGCCTAATATTCTCCTTTAATTATCATTAAAAGTTATCTCGACTAAGCCAAATATATTTGGGCTTAGTTAGGTATCTTTACTTAGTCTAACTGGATCTTGTTTAGATAAAAAAAGTATTGTCTCAATTTATGAGATGAATTTGAGACAACACCTGCCATTTTTCGTCACTTGCTAAATCCTATTTCAGACATTTGGTCAAACGTTGACCTTTGACACTTAGACATTTGCCAATATATCAAGCCATCATAGTAGAGAATATTTGGACCAGTCCACCTGCTAAAAGATAGTAGGATAAGGGGTGCATGCCTAGGTAGGTGTGCGCCCATGGATAGTGATGCCTGGAGTCCCAAACAGATGGGACTATAGGTTGCTTCGGGCTTTCTACCTAGGTGGCGCCAAAGACTTGACTTTGATCAGTCTAGGTGCCATCTAAGGATGATTTAGAGGGGCTCTCATCTGATTGGATCAGATGATAGGATCCCATCAATCAAATTTAGATCTGATTGCACAAAAGGTAGTGATTGATTGAGATGATGTGGCACTGCATGGCGCAGCAAGGTCTATATAAATCCTATCTGCGCTTAGGATCTAGATCTCTAGCCCATTACCTATACCACAAGGCTGCTCCTCTCCCTCCTCTATGCCATCTTTAGGTCCTCTCTCTCCTATCCACACCCAAGAATCTTTGAGCTTCAGTTTGGTGCGATCCAAGTAAGAGAAAGGCGACGAGAAAGGAAGAAGGCAGCACTGCTGCAAGAGATGACACCCGATCTTCAAAAGAAGTTTTGAAGATCTTCCAAATCAGATCTAGATTTGATATTTGGAGAAATGATAAAGAAGAAAAGGATCTCTAGATCGTATCTAAGTGGATATCGGTATAGGCCAGGCACTTGTGTGGCTAGATCTAGAACCTTAGGAGGACATTAGGATCATCACAGGGTAATCTACTTACCCGCTACAAGGTAAAATTAACCTAGATTTAATTTATTCTTTATTTTTATTTTATTTTCTTATATTAGATTAATAATATCAGATCTAAAAAGTCTTAGATCTGATCTAGATCCAAGAGAAAATTTTTTTGAAATATCTCACCTGATCCAATCAGATCTGAATGAACTTGACCTGGGAAACATGATTTTTCTCTTCAACTGGTATCAGATCCGAGTTCCATTAGATCTAATTTTAATTTATTTTGATTTAATAATTAGATAATTTTAGAGATCACATGAGATGTGATTAGATCTAGTATCAAAAAAATTAAAAATTAAATAATTTAGGATCTAAGATTAGTACAAGATGCATGACTAGTTGTAGAAATAGAATTAGTTCTATAGAATAGTCTTGCATGATTCATAATTTAATTTGATTAAATTATAATTTTAGATCTATTTATTTATTATTTTTTGATATTATAAATATTATAATAAGATCTAAAAAATAGTAAATAAAAATTATTTAATTTTAAATATCATATGAGATATGATTGAATGCATGTCTAGACTAGTTGTAGAATAGTTCTACATAATTATCTAGATTAGAATTTATTTTGATATGATCAATTTAAATCTAATTTTTTAGATTATTATGAGATAATTTAGATCTAAAAATATGCATGATATCGATACATGAGATGTATGCAAAATATGCCATAGTTAGATCTAATTTTTATATATGAGATATATGATATAGATCTAAAACTAGTTTTGTAGTATTTTATATTTTTGATTAAGGCGTTCCTCTTGGCCGTCCGATCATAAGAATGAAGTAAGGGTTTAAAATGCCCTCTCCTTTCCATTCGATGGGGTGTTCTTATGATGTGTAGGGGTGCTGCACATTCGTCCTTAATCAAAAATCCAAAACTTACTTTCTGCAAAATCCCTAGATCCTGAAACCCTAGGATTTTATTGTGCATATATTTTGTTTATGAACCCTAAACTTAATTAAGAATTAAGATTATGAAATATTTAAGGTCTAAAATTGAGAATTTTAGATCTAAGACATATTCATAATACTTAGGGTTCGGGCTTGGGTAGCTCAATTAGGTCTAAGCGGTTGATCAAACCGAATCAAGAGTTGGTTAGATGGGATCAACAATGCTTAAATTGACCAGCCTAATAGGATTAAGTCTGGGTCAAGATTGAGTCACGAGAGTCATCGATCAAGCTAAGACCTAATTAGGCTCAGAGGTTAGAGTCTGGATTGTAGGCTAACCCAATTGGTTCTGGCTCAACAATTTGGTGTCTAAGGTAAGTTTGGCACATACGATCCGACTGGTTTTTAATTGGAAGCTACTCGACTCTGAATGCATTCTTGTACGAGTTAATGGCATATCCCTTCCACCGGTCTCACTTACCTGGCCATATCTTGTTGACACAGTTCTGATCTGAGGTGGTCAATAATCCGAGCTAACCCATGCCACTAGGTTAGTCATAATTGTTATGACTATGAAAGTCTAGTTTAATGAGACCTGAAATCAATTCTCTCCTAAGAAAAGATTAAGTCTGAGGTCTTCCACCATTGTAGATGTGCGGGCCCTTCCCGGGGTTGATTGTTCTCGACTGGATACAGTGGCTCAGTTGCACCGAAAAGATGCAACCATGTCTATTAGGCATTGGATGCTATGGGCTGGAGGATGAGTTGGGCTCAATATTTCGGATACGGTGAGAGACTCAATTAGGAAATCCAGTCTATGCAAATGGTGGGTCTGACTTAACTAAGGAGTGGATCAATATTTTGGATACGGTGAGATTCATGAATTAGAGACCAAGTTTGGGTGCACCATGATTAGAGAATCATTGAACAAGAGTTGTTCACTCATTGGCTAACCCATCACCAATAACTGTTAGGTGAGGTGATGAGTCAGTTGGTGAGACCGCACCACCCACTAGAAATCATTAATCATGGAGATTTTTGCATCTCTACAGAGGGAGTGTAGGGATCCAAGAAAATAGTGGGAAGCTAATTTATTTAAAAATAAAATCTTCTAAATAAATTGGTCAAGTCATAATTACAGTATCTAACTAGAATCTTTGACTCTCTACAGAAAAATGTCTGCATCCAACCCATTAGGCACGTATCCTGGACACACATAGACTGACCGGACCCAATTATAAAGAGATTGGCTCAGGAACTACAAAATTATTTTGGGTTTCGAGAAGTTAACCCATGTATTGGACCAGGACCCTCCCCACCTTACCAGCTCCGTCCATCCACTGAACAGAGAGCATCTCTGAAAAAATGGATAGACGAAGATAATAAGGCCAGATATTACATGTTGGGCTCGATGTCTGATGAGCTCCAGCACCAACATGAAGATATCGGGACTGCTCGCCAAATGTTGGCTCACCTACAGGAGAGATGTTTGGTGAACAGAGTCGCGCAGCCAAATATCAAGTCACGAAATGACTTTTTAAGGCTAAGATGCATGATGGGCAGTCAGTCCAAGATCACTGTCTGATGATGATCAAGGACATGGAAGAGCTTGAGAAGCTCGGTGTGAAGTTGGACTTGGATCTGCAGAATGATATTATTCTGCAATCCTTGACTGATGCATATGGGCAATTCATCATGAATTACCACATGCATAAACTTCAAAATTCCTTGGCCGAATTAATGAATATGCTGGTTACCGCTGAGCTTTCTATGAAAGGTTCTAAAGGCTCAGTTCTTGCTATGGAATGGACTTCTTCCAAAAGAAAGTCTTATGGAAAGAAAAAGAAGTCTGTGAAAAAGAAAAGATGGAAGGATGAAAGAAGAAGAAGGCAGAGCTGAAGAAGAAGAAGGCCGATGTCAAAGAAAAGTATTTTCCATTGCAACAGCGACGGCCATTGGAAGCGGAACTGCCCTACTTACCTGGCCACCCTTAAGAACAAGAAGGAAGGTCCTTCTGGAGGTATGCTCGTTATTGAGTCTAACCTTACGGTTTCTTCTGCATCCAGTTGGGTGCTTGACTCTGGTTCTAGTGCTCATCTGTGCACTTCCATGCAGGGTCTTGAGGATAGCAGGAGGCTGAGGGATGGTGAGACATGATCCTATGCATCGGTAAATGGAGCAAGAGTTGCTGCAGTGGCCATGGGAACATACCCTCTTCGATTACCATCTGGTTTAGACTTAGTTTTGAAAGACTGTTATTATGTGCCTGCAGCTAAGCAGGAATTTGATTTCTGTTTCATGCTTAGCACAAGAAGGCTATGTGATTACCTTCTTTAAGGACCATTGTAACATTCTTTATGAAAGAAATAAAATTGCAAATGGTTTTCCTTATTAATGGTCTTTATCAGTTACATATTGATGTATCCTATTTTAACTATCGAGCAAAACGTGAATGCCATAAAATGAAAATGACCTAGGGATAGTCCAAATGATAGGTATCTATGGCACCTGAGATTAGGTCATATAGCAGAAGATAGGATCAACAAATTAGAGAAAAATCAGGCTATTGAGTCCATTGACTTTCCGAGTCATATCCAACTTGTGAATCTTGTCTTCAAGGCAAAATGACTAAACTCCCTTTTGTTGGACATGGGGAAAGGGCCACAGATCTCCTTGCCCTAGTACATACTGATGTGTGCGGCCCATTTGATGTGCCGGCTAGAGGCAATTTTGTCTACTTCATTACCTTTATCCGATGATCTTATCTAGGTATGGGTATGTGTATCTTATGAGACACAAGTCTGAAGCTTTTGAAAAGTTCAAAGAATTCAGACATGAAGTAGAAAAACAAACTAAAAAATCCCATTAAGGTTCTTCGATCAGATCGAGGAGGTGAATACCTTAGTCAAAAATTCCTAGACTATCTCAAGAAAAATGGCATAGTCTCTCAATGGACTCCACCAGGAATACCTCAACTCAACATGGGATTTCAGAATGGAGAAATCGGACTCTATTAGGATATGGTTCGATCCATGATGAGCTTCACAGACCTTCCCTGATTTTTTTTGGGGACATTCATTTGTTAACTTCAATATTATTTACTGAATAGGGTTTCCCTCTAAAATCCGTTCCTACCACACCGTATGAGATATGGCATGGTAAGAAACCAAGTCTGAGTCATCTCAGAATTTGGGGTTGTCCGGCTCATGTCAAAAGACAACAAGCGGACAAGTTAGAGTTTAGGTCCTTTAGAGCTCGATTCATAGGATATCCTAAAGAGTCATTAGGATACTATTTCTACATTCCAGAAGACCACAATGTGATTGTGAGTCGACATGCCATCTTTCTTGAAAAATAGTTTATTCAAGATAGCGGCATTGGAAAGCAGATCAAGCTTGATGAGAAAGTCTCACAAGTAGCAAAGAGCTAAGGACCAATTGGAACCAAATCAGGTTGAGCCAATAAGAACACTACCTCCTCCACCTCGTAGATCGAAAAGAGTTTTCCATCCCCCTGAGAAGATACTTAGGTATTATTTCAGAGGAAGTAGAGAAAATGTTCCTCATAGGTAATGGTGCTCATGGTGATGATCCCAAAACCTACAACGAGGCGATATCAGATATCGACTCCGAGAAATGGCTTAGAGGCAATGAAGTCAGAAATTGACTCGATGCACTCAAACCAAGTCTGGACCTTGGTAGATCCACCAGAAGGTATAGTACCTATTGGGTGTAAATGGATCTTCAAGAGAAAGATTGGTGCAGATGAAAATGTGGAGACATTCAAGGCTAGATTAGTGGCAAAAGGTTATAGTCAACGTGAAAGGCATTGACTATCAGGATACCTTTTCCCCAGTAGGCTATGCTAAAATCCATCCGCACATTGCTTGCCGTTGCAGCCTATTTCGATTATGAAATATGGCAAATGGACGTGAAAATGGCATTCTTAAATGGATATCTTGAGGAAGATATCTATATGGAACAGCCGCTAGGTTTCACATCCAGTGATACTGATCACAAGGTTTGCAAGCTGCAAAGGTCCATATATGGACTTAAGCAAGCATCTCGGAGCTGGAACACTCATTTCAATGATGTGATCAAAATATTTGGTTTCATCAAAAATGAAGAGGAACCATGTGTTTTCAAAAAGGTCAGTGGGAGCGCTGTTGTCTTCCTCGTATTGTACGTGGATGACATCCTCCTTATTGGGAATGATATTCCCATGTTGACATAGTCAAAATATGGTTGTCCAAAGGAATTCTCCATGAAAGACCTAGGTGAAGCATCCTTTATTCTAGGAATTAAGGTCTATAGGGATAGACCGAATAGGATGCTAGGACTTTCACAGAAGATGTACATAGAGGAAAGTACTAAAGAGGTTTAGTATGGAAAACTCTAAGAGGGGATTAATACCCTTCAGACATGGTATTCATCTTTCCAAGAAGATGTGCCCTAGCACACCTGAGGAAATAGAATGCATGAGCAAGATCCCTTATGCTTCTGCAATAGGGAGCCTCATGTATGCCATGCTATGTACACGACCTGATATAGCCCATGCTGTGAGTGTCACAAGCAGATATCAGTCAAATCCAGGTGAAGAACACTGGACTTCTGTGAAATGTATCCTTAAGTACTTGAGAAGAACTAAGGATATGATGTTGGTCTTTGGTAATGGAGAACTCCAAGTCCAGGGATACACAGACTCGGATTTCATGTCCGATATAGATGATCGAAAGTCGACATCTGGGAAAGTCTGTTTGTGTGCAATGGTGGTGCTGTCAGCTGGAAGAGTTTCCAAGCAAACTGTGATAGCAGATTCCACCATGGAAGCAGAATATATCGCTGCATCAGAGGCTGCAAAGGAAGCATTCTGGTACAAGAAGTTTGCTGCAGAAATCGGAGTAATGCCATCAGATGCCATTCCTCTATACTGCGACAACAATGGCGCCATAGCCCTTGCTAAGGAGCCAAGGTCTCACCAGAAATCCAAGCACATTGAGCGGCGATACCACCTCATCCGCGATTACCTCGAGAAGGGTTACGTCGAGGTCAAGAGAGTCAACTCCACAGATAATGTGGCAGACCCACTTACAAAGCCGTTGGGCCAGTAGAAGATCGAAGCCCACCTTGAGAAGATGGGACTTAGACTTGTAGCCAATTGGCTTTAGGATAAGTGGGAGATTGTTAGATATATGTGCCCTAGAAGCCAGAATTGGCTGACACTTGTAATACACTTCTAGGGGCAAAATTATAATTTTGACTATAAATCAATAAAATGGGTTATTTTCTATCACATATGTGTATTTAGTGTCTGTGATACATCCTTTGAGTTAATGGTAATGATAATTCATATTTTCAAGAGTTGAAAATTTAAGACATGAATAATCATTATTAACTCATAAAATGCTCCTGACCATAGGATCATCACGAGGATGGTGATTGATCCGAAAAGGTTGGTGTACAATCGCTTCTCTTATAGTAGATGAGTCTTGAGTCTATGGTGTGGAGACACCAGAGCGAGAGTACAGGTACTCGTTAGAGAACGAGGGCACTGAGCGTGACCACCTCGAGTAGTCATTAGGAAAGTCTACCTTCTCGTCAATGACTGACTCGATGCTGCAGTAGTGTGTCTGGTTCTTTGACCTGAGGTGCATCGACAGTTCACCTTGAGGGTGTTATAGTTTGACTACACCATTACTCGATCTCCTAGCCATATCAGAATCCCTGAGGTGTATGTTGGCTATAGCATGTTCATTGTAGGAATTGGATTGCATCAAGATGGAATCTATCTACCTCGGTAGATGAGGAGCAGCCCTATGATGATCATGAGAATCAAGTCCATAAGCCCATGGCCATGGCAGAGTGAAATAATAGAAAGAGTTTCTATTAAGATTTTCACATTGGACTTGAATCGAATGATTAATCATATGACAGAGAATTAGGGTTTGACGAGTTCACCTTAACCCTAATCTGATCGAGGCTCAAGATAGAAGAACTTAATCACACAGGTAGCTGCACCGAAGAGGTTCGCATTTTCAGCTCTGATGGGTTGCCACCATATACTGCTAGGTGTCACTGGTGGATTTTGGGAAGCAATTAGAATGATTTAGATGATCGAATCATTCTAGTTGTCTGAATCAAAAGAGTTCTGATCCATCGAAAGGAGTTTCGATGATGTCGATGATAGAGATCATGACATATCTCCATTACCATACAGAACTAAACCTAACTGGGTCACACAAATAAGGGTTTGGAATCTGGATGATCATCAATTAGAACTGAACCCAGTTCAATTGATTTGAATGAGATTCAATTAGGTTCAAGAAAATCGTGCTAGCACATCGATTGAACCTAATATTCTTCTTTAACTATCATTAAAAGTTATCTCGACTGAGCCAAATAAATTTGGGCTCACTCAGGTACCTTTACTTGATCTGACTGGAGCTTGTCTAGATAAAAAAAGTGTTGTCTTAATTTATGAGATGAATTTGAGACAACACCTACCATTTTTCATCACCTGCTAAATCCCATTTCGGACATTTGGTCAAACATTGACCTTTGACACTTAGACATTTGCCCATGTGTCAAGCCATCATAGGAGAGAATATTTGGATCAATCCACCTGCTAAAAGGTAGTAGGATAAGGGGTGCATACCTAGGGAGGCATGCGCCCATGGATAGTGATGCCTAGAGTCCCAAACAGATGGGACTTCAGGTTGCTTTAGGGTTTCTACCTTGGTGGTGCCAAAGACTTGACTTTGACCAATCTTAGTGCCATCTAAGGATGATTCAGAGGGGCTCTCATCTGATTGGATCAGATGATGTCATCCCACCAATCAAATTTAGATCTGATTGCATAAAAGGCCATGATTGGCTGGAATGATGTGGTACTGCATGGCACAGCAAGGTCAATATAAACCCTATCTGCAACTAGGATCTAGATCTCTAGCTCATTGCCCATGCCACAAGGCTGCTCCTCTCCCTCCTCCATGCCATCTTTAGGTCCTCTCTCTCCTATCCACACCTATGAACCTTTGGGCTTCAGTTTAGTGCGATCCAAGCAAGAGAAAGACGATGAGAAAGGAAGAAGGCAATACTACTGTAAGAGACGACACCCGATCTTCAAAAGAAGTTTTGAAGATCTTCCAAATCAGATCCAGATCTGATATTTGGAGAAGTGATAAAGAAGGAGAAGATCTCTAGATTCTATCTGAGTGGATACCGATAGAAGCCAGATACTTGCGTGGCTAGATCCAGAACCTCAGGAAGACATTAGGATCATCACAACATAATCTAATTATCCACTACAAGATATAATTAACTTAGATTTAATTTATCCTTTATTTTTATTATATTTTTTTTATTAGATCAATAATATTAGATCTAAAAAGTCTCAGATCTAATCTGGATCTAAGAGAAAATCTTTTTGAAATATCTCTCTTAATCTAATCAGATCTGAACAAACCTGACTTGGGAAATAAGATTTTATCCTTCACTATATAGAATCATAGTATAAGGTCGGCCAATAGTAACTCTATTGAAGTAGTTTGTGTGATAAGGATCTGGCCCCTATATGACTTCCACAGATTTCTTCATGCACTTTTCATAATACAAAGTCGGCTTCTGAAGGTCAAAGACATCTCAAGAGTAGTAGGAAATATGACCTTTTATATAGCTTATCTTCATACAGAATATACCGAGAGACTTGATTTCTGAGTTGTCGAGCTTCTTTCGAATCATAAGAAAGAGCTCTATCCTTGAGGTAAGCAACTAGTGGCTCAATCCAGTTTGACTCATGGTCGACTTGCATAATGGACTGCGACTCCTCCGAACTTGGACATTTTAGAACTTCAAAGAACACTTCCTTGGGTAGTTTGGCTAGGGCTAAAGTGGCCAACATTGAGAGAAGATTGGCTTTGATATTTTTTGCCCTCAGAATTTATTGGATGCTAAAATTGTTGAAGGCTAGAGTCAAGTTCCTCACTTTCTCAAGGTATTTTGTCTTGCTTTTCTTCCGAGCTTCATAACTACTGCTAACCTATCCGACCACCAATTGAAAATTACTATAGACTTGGAGCCGATCTGGTTCTAACACTTTAGCTATTTTTGATCCAATGATCAAAGCTTTATATTTGGTTCCATTATTAGTTGCAGAGAATTCAAAGTGTAGCACGTATTCAGTGACGATCCCCTCTGAGTTCACCAAGATCAGCCCTACGCCTACACCAGAAGCATTAGATGAGCCATCTATATATAGGGCTAAAAAATCTCCAGGAAGGTTGGCTCTTTCTTTAGAAGAGCTCGGCTGCAACCATAAAATGCTAATTTCATTCTATTCAAGCTCGACTTCATCAGGAATGGTGCATTCAACTATAAAATTTGCCAATACTTAGGCATTGATCGACGGTCAAGGTCGGTAGTTGATGTCAAATTCTGTAAGTTTAATTGCTTATTTTGTGATTCTTTCGGAGACATCTATTTGATGAAGGACTACTTTAATTGGTTGATTAGTGAGGAGAGTTATGGTGTGCCCTTGGAAATAAGGTCGGAGCCTCTGGACTGCAATCAGAAAAGCATAAGTTAGATTTTCTAACTTAGTATACCTGATCTCGGCATCCCTCAAGACTCGGCTCATGTAGTAGATCGACCACTGTACCTTTACCTCCTCTTTGACTAGGACAATCATAAGGGTCGCTGGGGAGACTATCAGGTACAAAAATAATTCTTCTCGGGATTTGGGCTTTGCTAATAGGGAAGGTGAACAGAGGTAGTCCTTAAGCTCTTTAAAGGCTTGTTGACATTCGATGGTTCAGTAGAAGGGTATGCATCGCTCGGCTAACCTCGAGATGAAGCAGTTCAGGGCTGCCACCTTTTCGATCAGGGGCGAAACTTCTTTGATTGATTTTGGAGTAGTCATCTCTTGAATAGCCTAAATCTTCTCCGAATTTGCTTTGATTTCGTGCTTCAACACCTTGAATCCCAAGAACATTCCCGAGGTTACACCAAAAGCACACTTGGACGAGTTCAGCTTCATCTTGTATCTCCTGAGGGTGCTGAAGGTCTCTTCAAAGTCGGCAATGTGATTTATTGATGCTTAGCTCTTGACAAGCATGTCGTCTATATATACTTTCATGTTGCAGTCAATCTGCTCTTTGAAGATTTTGTTGATCAAGCACTAGTATGTTGCTCCTACAATTTTGAGTCCAAAAGGCATAACTCTATAATAGTAAAGACCATGGTCAGCAATAAATGCAGTCTTTTCCTCATCCTTTGCTACCATCTAGATTTGGTTATAGTCGAACAAGGCATTCATGAAGGTGAGGAGCTCATGGCCTAAGGTTGCATCCACTAGTTGATCAATCCTGGGTAGGGGATAGCTATCTTTTGGGCAGGCTTTGTTCAACTTTTTGAAGTCTATGCATATTCTCCACTTGTCTTTCATATTTTTGACGAGCATGAAGTTGTAGACCCAGTTCAGATAGTTGACTTCTCGGATGAATCCAATCTTGAGGAGCTTGTTGACTTTCTCTGTAATTTCTTTCTACCTCTTTGGCACATGGCTGCGCATCTTCTCTTTCACTGGTCGATGTTTAGGGTCGATAGCTAGATGATGTTCCATGACCTCGACATCTATCCCGAGCATGTCGTCGGAGATCCAAGAAAAAATATCCACGTTCCTCCATAGAAATTCGACAAGCCACTCCCGTATTTCTCCTACTAGGTTGGAGCCAATCTACACCATGTGCTCCGCATTCCCGTCATTCAGTGGGATGGAAGTAAGGTCCTCCATAGGCTCACCCCGCTCTTTCGTTAGATCATCATGGACATCCAGTCCATCAACTGGACAAGAATCTGATCGCTCGCCACTTCATAAGGTAATTGAATAGCAATGCCTTGCTAGAGCTTGATCTCCTCTAATTTTTTCGATCCCATAACTTGTTAAAAATTTTATTTTCAAATAATATATCGATACTACTAGACATCTTAGAGAAAGCATCATGAAACAAGACATCAGTCGAACTTTTATTATCAATAAGAACATGACGTACATCATAGTCTGTAATATTTATAGTAATTACAATCACATTGTTATGTGAGAATTGAACTCCCTGTGCATCTGCTTTAGTGAAGATTACGAGTTCCTCAGTCCTTTGTTTCTTCATCGATCCTTTAGATCTGCTGGCCTCCTCTTGCCGCAGTCCTCTAGATATAGTGTTGATGATGTTGAGAGGTGGCCGATCTTCCTGCTGCTCCTCCCTCCTTGGTAGTTCTGGCTATGGCAGTGCCCTTGGCCGATCCTCTCTTCCTTTAGGCTGACGTCATAGAAATCAATCAAGCAGGCTTCTTCTGATGAGCTCCTCGATCTCGTCTTAGAGCCGAATGCATTCCTTAGTATCATGACCATGGTCATGATGGTAGAGATAGTATTTATTAGGATTGTACTTGCCAGGATGAGTGCGCATCCTCTCCAATCTTGGCAATTGCTCCTTGATCTTCATCAATACTTGTATTTTCAGAGCATTGAGGAAGGCATAGGTGTGGAATCTTTTAGGAGGAGAACTTCTTTATGCCCTTCTGTAAGGGCTTCTTTAGCGATCAGCTCGAGGAGGAGTTCGGGCTTGCTTGTGCTCTAGTGGAGTCTGGAAGCGTGGCCAAATTTTGTTCGACTTTTCTTTAACTACGGGCTTGCTAGATTCATCCATCTGTCGCTCTCCTGTGGCTTTCGTATCCTTTAACTTGAAGACTTCCTCAGCTCGGGCATATTCTTCTGCTCAAGCTAGCAGATCGACAAAATTTTTGAAATACTTCTTCTCCAGGGGGAACAATAGATCATTCTTTTGAAGGCCATCCTTCAGCACGACCATGGCAACGGACTGATCTAGATTCCAGACATCAAGGGTAGCAACATTGAAGTGGTTAACGTAAGCTCAGATTGACTCTCCCTCTTTCTACTTGATGTTGATGAGGAAGTTCGAACCTCGCTTAGGACATCAGCTACTGACAAAATGAGCCACAAATTGATGGCTCATCTGATCGAAAAAGAAGATCGTACCCAACTTTAGTATTGAGTATCAGTTTATTACTGCACCCTTCAAGGTAGATGGAAAAGTTCGATATAAGATGGTGTCTGACGTGCCATGGAGCAGCATCATGATTCGAAAGGCCACCAGGTGGTCGACCGGATCAGAGGTCCTATCGTAGCTTTTGAATTGAGGAAGCTTGAAGTTCGATGGAACAAGCTCTTGCATAATTTGAGTAGAGAAGGGAGGATCGATGCAGATATCGTCATGGTGAGTCGGGATGACATGGCAGAGTTCCTCAATCCATCGATCCATTTTCTATAATTTTTTATCAAGAACATCATCTCGATCGCAGATCTTAGAAGGCTTCCAGCTGTAGATGGAAAAAGTTTCTTCTGAAGAAAAATTATGGTCTGAACAAGGTTCTTCAGCTCTCTGTTTCTCCTTTCAAGAAGTGACGGATCTGCTGACCCAAGTATGCCTCCTTGGGACTAGTTCTTGACATCTTAATGGAGGTTTTTCGATGAAGCCACTACTACAAGTTACTGCATGGCCTGCACCATTTCGGTGAGGCTTCGAACCTATTGTATCAGTTGGTTCAACTGCTCTAGATCCATCATGGCTGCGAACGGAGGGGGGCGAGGTGCTGGTGATGTAGTAGGGATGGGTGGATCCAACTTAGATCTAGCAGCGGAAGTAGCGGATCGTTAGATGGTTGTCTTCTTTGAAGGCATTTCTAGGCTAAAAAGATTGAACAAAGATGGATCTCGATGGATCTTGAAGAATACAAAGAAGAAAAGGATCAAGATCGACTGGGTACTCCTTTTAGAATAAGGACTCAAAAGCCCTTTCTCTAGCATCAATCCTATTGGTGTAGAATCTGGTTGATGCCAGAATCGAGCTAGAGCTGAAGAAGATGAGGTTGCTGTCAGAAACCTACAAGGCAAGTTCTGATCGGAGTCGGGGATGGTGGCTCCAGCAGGACCCTCCGACGATCAAGTTAGCTCTTTTGAGCAATAAAAATTGAGTGCTCAGAAAAGAAAATAGTAAAGTTTAGGGAAGGAGAAGAGAGCTCTAGAGAGAAATATATCTGAAGGGTTCCTTTTATAGGTAAAGCCCGTAACAAACTAAGAGCAACAAACTAGAGAAATGTATCTAGTAGTGGGCTGCTCGAGGCCACGTGGAGTTTTTTATGGAGAGTAATGTCTATTGTCATGACCTACTAGTTTATTAGGATTTAACAGTAGAGATTTGGAGGAGTAGATGTCGGTCGATGAAGAACTTTGAGTTATATTAGCTCCAAAGGAATTCAAACTCTCCTAAGATAGTCTGTGTGCGAGTTGGTCCATGTTGTGTATAGAACCAGATTTGTATAGGCAAGGAGATCCTTCTAGGCGACTGCAGGATGTTTGGCTGAAAGGGATTTGAAAGCTCTTCGACTGAAGAAATCTTGAAGGTAGTCTGCTGGAGAAGAATCCGGGAGTAGCTCTACTAGAAGGAGAAGCCCAATTGAAGGAGAAGAACTTCGAAAGAAATCCTATTGGAGAATCCTAGAAGGAGGTCAGATGAATAAGAAAATACATATCAACGGTCCCCTCCTAGCTGATGTAAGAAGTTTGGTTGGACGGGGGTTGATAGGAAAGAAATCAGCTGGTGTTAGGGAGGAGATCAATGGGGATGACGTTGGCTGGGGGGAATTTTCCTGGAAGGAGCAGAAGGAGATTTGCTTGGAGACGGTTTGTTTATTTATTCCTTTGAAACTCAGCCACCTTCAAGGCCATCTAGAGGCTAATATAAAGGAGACAAGATTCTTTTGCCTGTGTGTTCAGAGTTCTTGATGTAGGAATCCTGAGGTCTACTACTCTTAGTGTATTATGGGAGTTCATCTGGAGGGGACTTCCTTTGATCCGATGTCGATCCTATATTGAACAGCTTGGATGGCTTTTTGGTAGGGAGAGATTCAAAGAGTGCTAAGGTCAGCCAAACCAAGCCACAATTAGATCTATTACTCAGCTGCCTGAGGGCTGTTATCATTGTTCAAGTTCGTCCGAGTGAAATCTATAATGCCCTGTAGGTTCTAGGGATACCCGAAGGAGCTAGAAATCTGAGTGAAGAAGATCGACCAATGAATTCAAATTGAAGGTCTGTAGTTTTGATACCTGAGTATAAATTCTTCATTGGCCAGAATCAGGCGTGGCTACCTTCGTTAGATGAAGACACCTAATGGCTCGGCCTCCCATTAGACTTTAGCAAGAAAAGGATTTACACCCAATAATCTTGATATAGGTATGTGTACCTGATGCGACACAAATTGAAGCCTTTGAAAAGTTTATGAATTCAAATATGAAGTGAAAAAATAAACCAAAAAGTCCATTAAGATTCTTCAATCAGATCGAGAAGATGAATATCTTAGTCAAAAATTTCTAGACTATCTTAAGAAGAATGGCATAGTCTCATAATAGACTCTATTTGGAATGCCTCAACTCAGTGAGATTTCAGAATGAAGAAATCAGATTCTATTAGATATGGTTCGATCCAGATGAGCTTTACAGATCTTTTTGAATTTCTTTGGGAACATTGTATACTAATAGCTATTTATCTACTGAATATGGTTCCTTCTAAAATCATTCCTACCAAATTGTACAAGATATGACATGGTAAGAAGTCAAGTTTGAGTTATCTCAAGATTTGGGATTGTCAGACCCATGTCAAGAGATAGTAGGCAGATAAGTTAGAATCTAGGTTTCTTAAAGCTCGATTCATTGGATATCCTAGGGAGTCATTAGGATATTATTTCTATATTCCAGAAAATCACAACGTGATTATGAGTCGACGTGCCATATTTTTTGAGAAATAGTTTATTCAAGATGATGGCATTGAAAGATAGATTAGGCTCAAGAAGAAAGTCTTCGAAAAGCAACGAGCTAAGGAACCTGAGGAACCTGATCAGTCTGAGCCAATCCACACACTACCTCCTCCACCTCATAGGTCAAATAGGATTTTTCATCCTACTAAGAGATACTTAGGTATTATTTTAAAGATGTAGAGAAAATATTTTTCATAAAAAATGGAGTTCACGGAGTTGATTCCAAAACCTATGATAAGGTGACTTCGAGAAATGGTGAGAGGCAATGAAGTCAAAAATTAACTCGATGAGCTCGAACTAAGTTTGGACCTTGGTAGATCCATCTAAAAGTATTGTACCTATTAGCTGTAAATAGATCTTCAAGAGAAAGATTAGTATAGATAAAAATGTGAAGACATTCAAGGCTAGGTTAGTAGTGAAAGGATATAATCAGCGCGAAGGCTTTGACTATCAGGATATCTTTTTGTTAGTGGCCATGCTTAAATCCATCCGCACATTGCTTGCCATTATAGCATATTTTGATGATGAAATATGGTAGATGGATATGAAAATGGTATTTCTAAATGGATATCTTAAGGAAGATATTTACATGGAACAGCCACTTAGTTTTACTTTCAGTGATAGTGATCATAAGGTTTGCAAGCTACAAAGGTCCATTTATGGACTCAAGCAAGCATCTCAAAGCTGGAATGCTCATTTCAATGATGTGATCCAATCATTTGGTGTCATCAAGAATAATGAGAAATCCTGTGTGTTCAAAAAGATCAGTGGAAATACTATTGTCTTCCTCGTATTATATGTTGATAACATCCTCCTGATTAGGAATGACATTTCCATGTTATCCTCGATCAAAGTATGGTTATCTAAAGAGTTTTCCATGAAAAACCTAGGAGAGACATCCTTCATTTTGGGGATTAAAGTCTATAGGGATAGGCCAAAGAGGATGCTGGGTCTCTCATAGAAGATGTACATAGAGAAGATGTTGAAGAGGTTGAGCATGGAGAACTCGAAGAGGAACTTGTACTTTTTAGACATGGTATTCATCTCTCTAAGAAGATGTACCCTAACATACTAGAAAAGTTGAATGCTTGAGCAAGATCCCTTATGCTTTGGCAATAGAAAGCCTTATTTATGTCATGCTATGTACACGATCTGATATCGCCCATGTTATGAATATTACTAGCAGGTATCAGTCGAATCAAGGTGAAGAGTATTAGATTTCTATGAAATATATCCTTAAGTACTTGAAAAGGACTAAGGATATATTTCTGATCTTTAGTAATGAAGAACTCCAGATGCAAGAATATACAGACTTAGACTTTATATCTGATATAGATGATCGAAAGTTGATCTCTGGAAGTTGTTCCTGTGTAATGATGGTGCTGTAGGTTGAAAGAGTTCCAAGCAGACAATGATAGCGGACTCCACCATAGAAGTAGAGTATATCACTATCTCAAAAGTTGTGAAGAAAGCATTCTAGTTCAAGAAGTTTGTTGCACAGCTTGGAGTGATGTCATGTGTGCTGTCCCTCAATACTACGACAACAACAGTGCCATAGCCCTAGCTAGGGAGTCGAGGTCTCACTAGAAGTTCAAGCACATCGAGCGATGGTTCCACCTCATCCATGATTACCTCAAGAAGGGATACATCGAGGTCAAGATAGTCTATACTGCAAACTATGTGGCTGACCCATTGATGAAGCTCTTGAGCCAACAACGAAGGAATCAAATCTAGGATTTCATGGATAGATCTTAAAACTTTTTCAAGATCAGGCAATAAAAAATTTAAATAAATTAAATATTTATTTAAATAAGCATAAAAATATCTTAGAACTAGATTTATTATATGATCAAGGCATGATATTAAATCAAAAATTAAAAAAATAAAAAGAAAAGATTAACATGTTGATCTCATCAACATGCTACAATACTACATCTAATGCAACTATAAAATAAATAGATCAGATCTATTACCTATGCAAGTTAGATGTTCTAACTTGCTGATCTGAGCTTGAGGATGATGTCAAGAGCTGCACATGCATCCGACCTCTAGGAGTCATCGATACGAAACCAGAATCATGATCAAAAATCCTAATGCAGAAAATCAACACAGTATGCTAGTACTATACTGATCTTTCTTTGATGGTCAATCAGATGCCTCTTTCTTCTAGATTTGGACTCTTCCAAAGAGAAGAAGGTAGAGATGATGTTTCAGATGTGAGACTCTCTCAAAAAGCTCAAGGAAGAAGGAAGGAAAGAGATGAACACAGCAACCCTAGAAGAAAACCCTCTTCTTCTTCTCTTTGCTCTCACCTAGACACCTAGTTTTGTATCTATTGAAACCCAATGCCCAGAGATTCTCTCCCTAATTTTTACACACCATAAATCTCTCTTAATGGTCTATATTTTATGAAAAAATTAGGGTAAAATTCATCCTAAATAAAAAGATATGTAGAGTCAAAGTTTGATCAAAAACTCAGATAAGGAATGGATATAATATGGCAAGTTGTTGGGGCGCCCAAGAGTTGGGCGCCCCCATCTTATTTCCTGCCATGGACCAGAAATTGGAGCACACAAAAACTTCTTCTTTTACCATGAAATTCAGAGAAAATAAAGAAGGTATGGGTGGAATAATTAGAAGTAGGTATTTTAGTTTATAAGGATTCTATCTCATAGAATCCTAAATCAAAAGATAGAATCCTAGATCAAAACTTACTTCTCTTTTTGACTTGGTCAACCACCAAATTACCATATGAGAAAGAAAGGGAGAGAGGAGCATGAAGATCAGGAGAAAGAGAATTTCCATAATAAAATTCTTAAAAAATAGGCATGGGGGCGTGGAGGGCTAAGGTGGCACAAGGTGTAATCCTAGTCTCACTAGGATTCCATCTATGACTTGGTCAAACATGGTTTCTCAAACCAAAT
The DNA here is from genome assembly GCA_006176705.1 of Cocos nucifera. Taxonomy (NCBI): domain Eukaryota; kingdom Viridiplantae; phylum Streptophyta; class Magnoliopsida; order Arecales; family Arecaceae; genus Cocos; species Cocos nucifera. The sequence goes on along the minus strand of QRFJ01005291.1, from coordinate 150,847 downwards.
TAAATCAAAATCAAGTCAACCAAATTAAATTAGATTCTAATCCAATTAATTAAATTAGATTAAATTAGATTTAATTTTGATTTAATTTTTTAATCAAATTAGAAAATTGGGTTGACCCAAGTCCTAGTTGAACTAGGACTAGTTTTTCCTTGCACTTAGCTTATCCAATAAGCCAATTGGACTTGATCCAATCAAGTCCAAACTAAATCTAATTAAATCATACTTAATTAGACTTAATCTTAATTTTTTATTTTAATCAAATTAAATTAATTAGTAATCGAATTGCTAATCGATCCTCCTACAATATTTGTGCTAGTTTAAACATCAATTGTATTGATCATTTAACCGTAGACCGACTCTTAATCATTGATCAACCATCCAATCGGATCGTGAGCTCTAATGTTTATGACCTTATAGGTTCAAACCTAAGTCAGTAGTATAGAAATAAATTTCTATACCAATCAAAATAACCATCTAGCAATGGTACCTGACGGTCGGATAGGTCGAGTGGATAGAACAACATCCTTAGAACCCATGTGGATATAGTTTCCATATAATTCATCCCTTTGACCAAAATGCTCGAAAGATACCTTAGAGTTCAACTGTCAACTATGATCAAGTTGTCCATATTGTATTTCAAAATATCAAATTCATCTGATGGATTATCTTGGTTAAGATTTTGCTATATTGAAATATAGTGATACATTCTTCTCCAACTCTTGGAGTGGTCAATTCCATCTTGATTATACTCTGACTTAGCATGCACTTGACTATGCCCAAAAGCTTTTCATTACTGAATTAAAAATTTAGTTAGTCTGGTACCAAAGCATAGTGAGTTGTTTGCAAGTCACTGAGGTGATCTTAGGTCTAAGGGACACTTATAGCTATATTCCATCAGAGATATTCTCAATAGTAGAATGCTCTGGAGTTGGTCATGTTCAGTGACAATGTACCCATACATCTTACTTGTATATTGTATTAGTATCTTCACACTCCTTGATTAAGAGGATAACCAACCTATATGGCATACAGTGACCTATGCTCGATAGATGCTGTTGTCCTAATTAACAGCCTATCATTTGGTCATGAAAAGATTTAAGGAGTAATTGTTAAATCCTTTCTTTACCGAAGCTAAATAGTCCTAAGGACTTCATCATAATAATGAAGTTCGTTAGAAGATGAAAACATTACGATAAAAAATATCAAAAATATTTTTTTTATTAATGATTTAATTATAATTATAATAAGCTCAACCATCAATAGGCTTATGATTGGCTTTGGGATATATTTTTCAATAACTCTCATTTATCCTAAAGCCACTCAGCATAGTATCTAATATCCCTCTTCGACTTGTGGTTGTCAAACTCATTTATTGCTAGGGCTTTAATGAAGAAGTCGGCTAGGTTTTTTTTTTCTTTGATCTTCTGAAGGTCGACGTCACCTCTATCCACGATCTTTCAAACCAGGTGGAAGCAGCGTAGGATGTGCTTTGTCCGCTGGTGCACCTTTGGTTCCTTCATCTATGCTATGGCACCAGTACTGTTGCCGTAAAGCAGGATCGGACCATCAAGAGAGGGTGATATTCTGAGGTTGGTGATAAACTTCCTCAGCCACATAGCTTCCTTTGTGGCATCTGATGTTGCGATGTACTCTGCTTCGCAAATAGAGTCTGTCATAATATGCTGCTTGGAACTCTTTCAGTAGATAGCTCCACCATTCAGAGTAAAAATATATCCCAACATGCTTCTATTGTCATCATGGTCAGATTGAAAGTTGAAGTCTATTAACCCCATAAGTTTTAGATCTAACTCACCATAAACCAACCATTGGTCCTTAGTATTTCTCAAATACTTAAGGATGGTTTTAATCACTTTTCAGTGATTTTCTCTAGGAAAAGATTCGTATCTACTCACTACTCCTAGTGAGTATGCCATGTCTGATCTCATACATATCACGCCGTATATGATAGATCCCACTATCGAAGCATATGGGACTCTACTCATATGCTCTCTCTCTTCAAGAGTTGTCAGACAGTCCTTCTTAGAGAAAAAAATTTCATGGCCTATCGAAAGATGGTCCTTTTTAGAATTCTCCATGCTGAACTTCTTCAGCACAATATCTATGTACATAGACTAGGATAACCTAACCATCTTTTTAGATCTGTTCCTATAGATCTTCATCCCTAGGATGTAGGATGCTTAATCCAAGTCCTTCATGAAGAATTATGATGACAATCAAACTTTTATTTCCTATGGTATGGGGATGTCATTTCCAATTAAGAGAATGTCATCCATGTATAAGATAAGGAATAATACTATTGGACCATTTGCCTATTTGTAGATGCAGGGATCTTCTCCATTCTTAACGAAGTCATACATTTTGATCACTTTATCAAAATGCATGTTCCAACTCCGAGATGCCTGCTTTAGTCCATAAATAGATCTTTGAAGCCTGCACACCTTGGACTCATTTATGGATGTAAACCCCTCAGGTTGTATCATATACGCCTCTTCAATCAACTCTCCATTCAAGAAAGTTATTTTCACATCCATCTTCCAGATCTCATAGTCTAGATAGATAGCAATCGCAAATATAATCTGAATAGATTTGAGCATTGCCATAGGAAAAAACATTTCATCATAGTCAATACCATAATGTTGACGATACCCCTTGGCAACCAAACGGACTTTATAGATCTCCACCTTTTCATCTATGCCTCTTTTTCTTTTGAAGATCCATTTACATCTAATGGATTTAACTCCTTCAGGTGGATCAACCAATGTCCATACATCGTTGACCTTCATGGACTCCATTTTGAATTTCACAGCCGCAAGCCATTTCTCAAAATTAGATCTCTGCATAGCATCCATATAGGTGATCGGATCCTTATCGTTCTCATCAAGTTCGATGGGATCACTGTCTTGGATCAAGAAATCATAGTATCTATCGAGATGATGTGGTACTCTACCGGATTGCCTTAATGGTGCACGTACACTAGACTCTAGATCTAATCTAATCAAATTCGACTCAGGTTCAGCTATAGGTGTCAATTTTTCTACCTGTTGAACTTCATCAAGTTTAACCTTAAAGGCGACAGTTCCTTCATGAAGGAACTCCTATTCCAAAAAGATTTCTTTAAGGCTAATGAACACCTTTTATTCATCAGTATGGTAGAAATAGTATTCTTTAGTCTTTTTTAGGTATCCTATAAATGTGCACTTGTCAAACCTATGTCCATGTTTATCTATAATTAACCATTTGACATAAGTCGGGCACCGCCAAATCCTAAGGTGTGAAAGTGCTGGCTTACATCCTATCCATATCTCATATGGAGTCTTAACTACAGACTTACTTAGAATACTATTTAATAGATAACAAGCCGATTTGAGTGGATATCCCTAAAAGGATATTGGCAAGCTAGCAAAACCCATCATGGATCGAACCATGTCTAACGGAGTTTAATTTCTCCTTTCAGACACACCATTATGCTGTGGTGTTCTTGGAAGAGTCCATTAGGAGAGAATGGGTCCCATTCTCTCCTAGATATGTGAGAAACTCATTGAAAAGGTATTCCCCTTCTCAATCAGATCAAAGAGTTTTAATACTCTTTTTAGTTTATTTTTCTACTTCACTTCGGAATCATTTGAACATTTCAAAAGAATCTGACTTATGTTTCATCAGATAGACATATCCATATCTGGATAGATCATCCATGAAAGTGATAAAGTAGACATATCCACCTCTGGCACTTGTGCTTATTGGTCCACATACATCAGTATGTACTAGACCTAAGAGCTCAATGGCTTTCTCATCTTTTCTAATAAAAGATGACTTGGTCATTTTATCAAGAAGACAGGACTCACAGGTTGGAAGTGATTCACAATCACTAACTTTGAGGATTTCCTCTTGAATCAACATGTTTATCCTATTCTTATTTATATGACCTAGCTTATAGTGCCATAAATAGATATATGACACACTATCTAATATAGAATGCTTGCCAGTGGAATAGACTACGTTAACAGATTGGGATAACATATACATACCATTATACAAATGTCCATAGAAAATAGTAACACCATTCACAATGATATTATAAACTTATATTTTTATTGATATTTCATAGTTATTTTTTGCCAGAAGGCCTACAGAAATAACATTAAAAAAGAAACTAGGACAGAAATGACAATCACTAAGAACAATGATATGGGACTCAAATACAAGTTTTGGAATTTTTAAATCTAGAACTGGAATTGGTCTTCGATCTCCAACATTCAGGAATCTTTCTCCTTACTCGAATCTCCTACTGACCTGCAACCCCTATAACGAATTGTAAATATGGTAAGGGCTACCAATATCCAATACCCAATCAGTAATATCACAAATAGAGAAATTATGAGTTATCATATAAATACCTTGCCAAGCAATAGCTTGCTTCTTCCTCTACCTATTCGAATCTAGAGAGGCAATGTACTGAGGATAGTTCCTTTTCTAATGCCTCCGCTTTTTGCAAAAAAAGCGTTCAACTTGACTCTTATCGAGTTTGATCTTTTTGATCTGGCCCTGCACAGATGTCCCAGCCTGAACTTGCACCTTCTTAGCTTTCTTCTTCTTGTTCTTCTTCCCTTTCTTAAAAGATCGAGAACTAGAAGATGATCCTTCCACTAAGTTCACTGACTCCTCATAGAGTTGGTGATCCTTCACAATGTTCTGAAGTAACCCCATAACCCATGATAGTCTACTTCAGGCTTTGTCATTCTAAAATGAGTAAGAAATGGGAGAAATAACTTGGGCAATGAGTTCAGTATTGCATCATTCTCAACTGTTTATGCAAGAAAAAATCGAGCTTGCTCAATCACTTTATCAGCTCGATCATGTACAATACATGATTAGTAATAGAGGCTCCATCCTACATTCTACATTGAAGATGGCATAACTAGTCTTGTACCTCTCCACGTCGTCGGGTGTGCCAAAGAAATCCTCCAACACTTGAAGCATGTCCTTTAGCTGAGCTATCTCAAATCTACAACTGAACTTATCGCTTATGGCAGCCAGCATTATGCAGCGCACCATGGTCTGATCACTAAGCCACTTTTGGTAAGTATCTCTGACTGTTCCATGTGCATTGGCAGCTGACTCCTCAGGTGCGGGATCCGTCAGTACATATAGGATCCATTCATACTCCAAGACTATCTTGAACTTTTGGTATCAGCTATCAAAGTTGGATCCCATCAACTTATCATTATCCAACAATGATCAGAGTGATAGAAAAGTGGCCATATTTACACAAAGGAAAACTATAATCTAATTAGTAATTGATTCATTAAAGCTAAAGATTTGGACTTTAATCAAAAGGTTCTTCCACTATTTTATTAAAATTGATAGCCTCTACCTCCAATTTGAGGAATTATCCTAATTTCTTAGTGGGTACTAGAATCCACACAGACTACACACTAGCCCATCTTTAGTTTGCCAACCCATGTGCATCTAAGGATAGGTTCGTAATCAATTATTTTTTTAAATAATTTTTAGTAATTAAATTTTGCTCCAGTCCATAATCAGTAGGCTTTGGCCTCCACTGAAAAGATCCAGTTAGGTCCAACCATTAACATGACCATACTTGGCCCATCTAACCAATGAATGATTAGGCCCAACTTTGGTTGGTTAACCTAACCACTATTAAGAAAGATGTAGTTAAGAAATCATAAAATAAATGATAATTCCATCAATCGATAAGCACCAGGCCTTTGGGCCTCCAATGATTATCCAATTGATGGATCCATTATCATCCACTTAATGGGAGGCTATGATCTAGTTATCACCATAACTAATTCATTTTAAAGATCTAATAATTTTAGAAAATTTATTTTTTAAAGAAGAGGGAAGGTTAGATGAACCAGCTTGTCATGATTCTTCCACTGACTTCACCAAGTCAGTTTAAGGGAAACCATTAATAGGCTGGTCAAAGAGCACCTAAATCAGTCATACTGATTTACTTAGCTGACATGGATTAGCTTGAATAGTCAAGTGATCCAATCAAAATATAATTTCATCAAGAGGTCAGGTTTGTTCGATCAGTGGGAGGGTCTACCAAAGCTTGCCTTAGACACCATCAAAAATGGTCAGATAAGTGGGCTGCTAATTCAAAACCACCGATCTGGTTTACCTTAGACACCAACTAATTTAATTAATTTTAATTAGATCAACCTAATAGTTCATGCTGAACCTCATAGCCAAGAATCAAGTCCATCTTGGGTCTCGCTAAAGACATGGACTTGACCAACTACAACTATCGTAATTGATCTAGAGAATCCTTGGCCTAATCTAAGATAATAATTGATTAGATTTAGTTAATTCTCTAATTAAGTCCATTTTTTAATCTAACCCTAGGTCTAACCCAATTAATGGACCTAATCTCCAATAACCCATTTAACCAATGGGTTATGATTCGTGTCTTAGGATCTTCAATTTACAATCCTAGATCCTAATCAAACAACTTTTTAATTCTTAATTAAGTTTTGGGCTGAGGGTTGGGGTTTGACTTTTTAAAAATCATTTTTATATTTATAAAATATTTTTACAACATAGTTCTATCAACCAAGTTGCATGTTTGATTCCTAATCAAAATGCAAGTAACATAAATATGAATCTATTTTAGATCTAATCTAAATAGGTTCATGTAATTAAAATAGTTTCAACACCAATCAATCATAAATCAACTTAGATTAAATCTAACATATTTATGATGATTAAAATTAGATTAAAATTATTTTAATCAGATCATAAAATTTATTAGATCTAATCTAAAATTTTATAATCAATATTTTAGATTAGTACGTACTAGGACAATCTTTTCACTGTAAGGGGTAAACCTTATAGTAGGACAATCTTATAGTAGTCTGTGCAATCTAAAAACTTTACTTTTAGATCTAAAACTATTTTAAATCTATTAAATTATAAATAAAGTCAAATCAAATCTAATAAATTTATGATTAGGAATAGATCATCATGAACTAGGATAATCTTTTCACTATAAGAGATAAACCTTATAGCAAGACAACCTTATGGCAGTTCTTGAGATCTGAATTTTTAATTTTAGATTTAATAATCTAATCTAAAATTTTATGATCAATATTTTAGATCAGCACGTACTAGGACACTCTTTTCACTATAAGGGATAAATCTTACAGTAGGACAATCTTATAGTAGTCCGTGCAATCTAAAAACTTTATTTTTAGATCTAAAACTATTTTAAGTCTATTAAATTATAAATAAAATTAGATTAAATCTAATAAATTTATGATTAGAAATAGATCATCATCAACTAGGACAATCTTTTCACTATAAGGGATAAACCTTATAGCAGGACAACCTCATGGTAGTTTGTGAGATCTAAATTTTTAATTTTAGATTTAATAATTAGATTAAAAATTTGATCTAATCTAATAAATAATCTAAATATGCTCATAAAAATTATGTAATAAGAACTTAGGCTCTGATACCAATTGAAGGAATCAGATCTAGGGTTTCACAGGTAGATCTTGAAACTTTTTCAAGATCAAGTAATAAAAAACTTAAATAAATCAAATATTTATTTAAATAAGCATGAAAATATTCTAGATCTAAGATTTATTATATAATAGGCATGATGTTAAATCAAAAATTAAAAAATATAAAGAAAAGATTAACATGTTGATCTCATCAACATGCTACAATACTACATCTAATGCAGCTATAAAATAAATAGGTCAGATCTATTACCTATGCAAGTTAGATATTCTAACTTACTAATCTAGGCTTGAGGATGACGTCATGAGCCGCACACACATTTAGCCTCTAGGAGTCATCCACACGAGCCCACGAGCATGATTAGAAATCCTGATGCAGAAAATCAGCACAGTATCTTAATACTGTGCTGATCTTTCTTTGATGGTCGATCAGATGCCTCCTTCTTCTAGATTTGGACTCTTCCAAAGAGGAAAAGATAGAGAGAAGGTTTCAAATGTGAGACTCTTTTAGAAAACCCAAGGAAGAAGGAAGGAAAGAGATGAACATAGCAATCCTAGAAGAAGACCCTCTTCTTCTTCTCTTTTCTCTCACCTAGACACCTAATTTTTGTGTCTATTGAAAACCAATGCCCAGAAGTTCCCTCTCTATAATTTTTACATACCTCAAAGCTCTCTTAATGGTCTATATTTCATAAAAAAATTAGGCCAAATTTCATCCTAAAAAAAAATATATGTAGAGTTCAAGTTTGATAAGAAAACACAGACAAGGAAAGGATATAATATGGCATGTTGTTGGGGCGCCCAACTCTTGGGCGCCCCCACCTTATTTCCTGCTGCGTACTAGAAATAGGTGTGTACAAAAACTACTTCTTTTACCATAGAATTTAGAGAAAATAATGAAGGTATGGGCAGCACAATTAGAAGGAGGTATTTTAATTCATAAGGATTCTATCTCATAGAATCCAAGATCAAAACTTACTTCTCTTTTTGATTTGGTCAACCATCAAATTACCATATGAGAAAGAGAGGAAGAGAGGAGGCACGCATGAAGATCATGGAAAAGAGAATTTCCATGAAAATTTTCTAAAAAATAGGCATGGGACATGGAGGGCTAAGGTGGCGCAAGGTGTAATCCTAGTCTCACTAGGATTCCATCTATGACTTGGTCAAACATGGTTTCTCAAACCAAATTAAATCAAAACCAAGTCAACCAAATTAAATTATATTTTAATCCAATTAATAATTTAATTAAATTATATTAAATTAAATTAAATTTTATTTTAATTTTTTAATCAAATTTGAAAATTGGGTTGACCCAAGTCTTAGTTGAACCAGGACTAGTTTTTCCTTGCATTTGGCTTATCCAATAAGCCAATTGAACTTGATCCAATCAAGCCCAAACTAAATTTAATTAAATCATATATAATTAAACTTAATCTCAATTCTTTGGCTTAATCAAATTAAGCCAATTAGTAATCAAATTGCTAATCGATCCTCCTACAACACTTGCTCTAGTTTAAACATCAATCGTATTGATCGTTTAACCTTAGAATAACTCTTAATCATTGATCAACCATCCAATCGAATTGTGAGCTCTAATGTGTATGACCTTATAGTTTTGAACCTAAGTTGTTAGTGTAGGAATAAATTCCTCTACCAATTAAAGTAACCATCAAGCAATGGTACCCGACAGTTGGATAGGTCGAATGTATAGAACAACATTCTTAGAACCCACGCAGATATAGTTTCTATATAATTCATCCCCTTGATCAAAATACTTGGAGGATAGCTTAGAGTTCAAATATCAACTCTGATTAGGATGTCCATATTGTATTTCAAAATATCAAATCCATCTGATGGATTATCCTGGCCAAGATTTTGCTATATTAAAATATAGTGATACATTCTTCTCGAACTCTTGGAGTGGTCAATTCCATTTTGATCATACTCTGACTTTGCATGTACTTGACTATGCCCAGAAACCTTCCATTACTGAATTAGAAATTTAGTTAGTCCGATACCAAAGCACAGTGAGTTGCTTGTAAGTCACCACACTGAGGTGATCTCAGGTCTGACACTTATACCAATATCCCATTAGAGATATTCTCAATAGCAGAATGCTCTGAAGTTGGTCATGTTCAATGACGATATACCTATACATCTCACATGTATGCCATTCCAGTGTCTCCACACTTCTTGGTTAAAAGGATAATTAACCTATATGGCATACAGCGGTCTATGCTCGATAGATGCATCGTCCTAATTAACAGCCTATCATTTGGTTGTGAATAGATTTAAGAACTAATCGATAAACCCTCTTTTTATCAAAGCTAAATAGTCCTAAGGACTTCATCACAATAATAGAGTTTGTTAGAAGATGAAAACTTTGGGACGAAAAATATCAAAAATATATTTTATTTATTAATGAATCAATTATAATTATAATAAGCTTAACCGTCAACATGCTGATGATTGGTTTTGAAATATATTTTTCAACAAACAAAAGATCGAAGCCCATCTTGAGAAGATGAAACTTTGATTTGTAGCCAATTAGCTTTAGATCAAGTGGAAGTTTATTAGATGTCTGTCCTAGAAGCTAGATTGACCGACACTTGTAAATACTTTTTAGGAGTATTTTTAAAATTTTTACTTATAATTAATAAAAAAATATTTTTTCTATTATATTTGTGTATTAAAGTATCTGTAATACATCCATTGGGTTAACAAGTATGATAACACATATTCTTAAGAGTTAAAAATTTAAGACATGTGTTGTCGTAATTAACTCATAAACTACTCTCGATCGTAGGATCATCACAAAGATGATGATCGATCCAAAAGATTGGTGTACAATCACTTTCTTAGGATAGATAAGTCTTAGATCTACGATGTGGAGATACTGAAGCGAGAGTACATATACTTATTGAGAATAAGGATACTGAGCATGACCATCTTGAATAGTCATAAGGAAGTCTATCTTCTTATTGATGATTAGCTTGATGCTGCAGTTGTGTGTCTAGTTCTTTGACCTGAGGTGCATCAACAGTTCACCTTGAGGGTGTTGTAGTTTGACTATACCATAACTCAGTCTCCTAGCCATTTGGAATCTTGAGGTGTATGTTGACTATAGCATGTTCATTATAGGAATTGGATCACACCAAAATGGGATCTATCTATCAACCTCGGTAGCAGAACAGTAGTCTTATGATGATCATGAGATTGTGTTCTAAAGCCCATGGTCATGGCAGTGTGAAATAATAGAAAGAAGTTTCTATTAGGGTTTCACATCAGACTCAAATCGAATGATTCATTCATATGATAGGTATTGGGTCTGACAAGTTTACCTTGACCTAGATCTTATCAGAATTCATGATAGAAGAATCCAATCACACAATTGGCTGTGCGAAGAGGTTCATGAAGGAAAAACACTATTTTCTGCCATAAGATCGTGCAGATTTGATCAGATCTGATGGAGATTTTTCTAAAAATTTCTAAATGACCCAATCAGATTTAAGAGTTCTCAGATCTAATCATGATGATCTGATATTAATAATTAAAAATTAAAATAAAATCAAATTTAATTTAAATTATCTGATTGGGTAATCTAATTATCCTACAATGATCTTGTTGATTCCTGAGGTTCTAGAAGGAGCCATGCACGTGCCTGGCCCCTATTGATATCCACTCGAGCAGGATCTAAATATCTTCTCCTTATAAACCATTTTCAAAAAATCAGATCTAGATTTGATCTGAAGGACTTTCAAAATTATTTCTGAAGGCAGCCCATCCGTCACACGAACATCATCGCATAGATCCTAAATATTATGCCAAAAACCATGGACCTTCTTCTTAGATTTATGCCTAACATTTTAGGCTTGTAGAAGAGAAGAAGGGAGAGGATAGAGGGATGTGGGATATTAGGGATGGCTGATTTTTGGCATGGAAAATTTTTTCTTGCATTGAATGCACTTTGACGTGAGAAAGACTTTTATGTCCAACGCCTACTTAGAGTCCCTTTTGACCAAAATAACTTACTTATTTTATCATTAGAACTCTAAGACTTATCCTCCGTGAAAATTAATCTTATCTCATCAATTTTTTTTACCAAAAATAATTCAAAAAGGTGTCAACATGAGTACATAAGGAAGAGTCCAATATGCCTGGGACTCTTCCCTCAAGAGTTTGATCCAAAACAAATTCTTTCATAACTTAGTCTTGGTAGCTCCAAAAATTATGAAATTTGATACACCAATTTCTTAACTGATGCTCCTACTTAGAGTCCCTTTTGACCAAAATAACTTACTTATTTTATCATTAGAACTCTAAGACTTATCCTCCGTGAAAATTAATCTTATCTCATCAATTTTTTTTACCAAAAATAATTCAAAAAGGTGTCAACATGAGTACATAAGGAAGAGTCCAATATGCCTGGGACTCTTCCCTCAAGAGTTTGATCCAAAACAAATTCTTTCATAACTTAGTCTTGGTAGCTCCAAAAATTATGAAATTTGATACACCAATTTCTTAACTGATGCTCTATTACATATCGAAAATTTAGATCAAAACAATTTCTATAAAATTTTCTAGAAGCATCTAATCAAGTGACCCTTAATTCTCTCAAATAGGTCAACTTTTGACCCTACTCCAATTTGACCATGAATGGATTTAATTTCTATAATTAATTTGACCTGAACTTATTTCAGTCAGATGAAAATAAATCCATTATAAATATAAAAATAAGTTAAATTAAATTTAACTCAGTTGCGATGAATCAAAAAGATTTCAGAAGGAGAAAGTCAAGCTCAATCATGTGCTAGCATGATTATCTTGAACCTGATTGGATCTAATCCAAATCAATCAAACTAGCTTAGCTCAATTGATGACATCCAAATCCAAACCCTTGTTTGTGTGATCTAGTTAGATTCAATTCTATATGGTAACGAGATATATCATGATCTCCATCATCGACATCATCGAAATGTCTTTCGATGGACCAGAACTTTTCTGATTCATGCAATTAGAATGATTGATCATCAAAATCATCCTAATTGCTTCCAAAATCCACTAGTGACACCTAGCAGTATATGGTGGTAACCCATCAAAACTGAAAGTGAACCTCTCGATATAGTTACTTGTGTGATTGGGTTCTTCTATCTTGAGCCCCGACAGGATTAGGGTTAAGATGAACTCGTCAAACATAATGTCCATCATATGAATTAATCATTCAATTCGAGTCTAATGTAAAATCCTAATAGAAACTCTTTCTATCATCTTCACTCTGCCATGGCCATGGGCTTATGGACTTAATCTCATGATTATCATAGGGCTACTTCTCATCTACCAAGGTAGATAGATCCCCTATTGGTGCAATCCAATTTCTACAATGAACATGCTATAGCCAACATACATCTCAAGATTCCAAATGGTTAGGAGACCGAGTTATGGTGTAGTCAAAATATAACACCCTCAAGGTAAACTACCGATACACCTCAGGTCAAAGAACTAGACACACCACTGCAGCATCGAGTAAGTCATCGGCGAGAAGGTAGACTTTCTTATGATTACTTGAGGTGGTCACGCTGAGTGCCCTCGTTCTCTAACAAGTATCTGTACTCTCACTTTGGTGTCTTCGCACCATAGACTTAAGATATATCTATCCTAAGAAAGTGATCGTACATCATGCTTTTGGATCGATCACCATCCTCATGATGATCCTATGGTCGGAAGCAGTTTATGAGTTAATTATGAAGATTCATGTCTTAAATTTTCAACTCTTAAAAATATGAATCATCATTACCATTAACTCAAAGGATGTATCACAGACACTTTTAAATACACATTATGATAGAAAATAACTCATTTATTAATTTATAGTTAACATTATAAAATTGCCCTTAGAAGTGTATTATAAGTGACACCCAATCTAGCTTCTAGGGCACACATCTAACAAACTCCCACTTGACCTAAAGTCAATTGGCTACAAATCTAAGTCCCATCTTTTCATGATGGGCTTCGATCTTCTACTAGCTTAATGGCTTTGTCAGTGGGTCAACAACATTATCTACAGTTTTGACTCTCTTGACCTTGACATATTCCTTCTCGAGGTAATCGCGGATGAGGTGGTATCGCCGCTCGATGTGCTTAGATTTTTAGTGAGAACTTGGCTCCTTAGCTAGGGCTATGGTGCCATTGTTGTCGTAGTACAGAGGGATGGCATCTGATGGAATCACTCCAAGCTCTACAATGAACTTCTTGTACCAAAATATCTTCTTTGTAGCTTTCGATGCAGCGATGTACTCTACTTCCATGGTGAAATATGCTATCACAGTCTGCTTGGAACTCTTTTAGCTAATAGCACCACCATTGCATACAAATAGATTTTCAGATATTGACTTTCGATCATCTATATCGGACATAAATTCCGAGTCTATATAACCCTAGACCTAGAGTTCTCCATTATCAAAAACTAGAAACATATCCTTAGTCCTTCTCAAGTACTTAAGGATACATTTCACAGAAGTCCAATGCTCTTCACCTAGATTCGACTAATACCTGCTCATGACACTCACAGCATGCGCAATATCAGGTCGTATACATAGCATGGCATACATGAGGCTTCCTATTACTAAAGCATAAGGGATCTTGCTCATGCATTCAATCTCCTCGGGTGTGCTGGGACACATCTTCTTGGAGAGATGAATGCCATGTCTAAAGGGCATCAATCCCCTCTTGGAGTTTTTCATGCTAAACCTCTTTAGCACCTCCTCTATGTACATCTTCTATGAGAGATCCAGCATCTTATTTGGTTTATCTTAATAGACCTTAATTTTTAGAATAAAAGATGCCTCTCTTGGGTCTTTTATGAAAAATTCTTTAGACAACCATATTTTTACTATAGTCAACATGAAAATATTATTCCTAATTAGAAGAATGTCATCCACATACAGTACGAGAAAGACAATAGCGCTCTCACGATCTTTTTGAAAACATAGGACTCCTCTTCATTCTTGATGAATCCAAATGATTTGATCACATAATTAAAATGAGCAATCCAGCTTCGAGATGCTTGCTTAAGTCCATATATGGACCTTTGCAACTTGCAGAACTTGTGATCATTATCACTGGATGTAAAATTCAATGGCTGTTCCATATAGATATCTTCCTTAAGATATTCATTTAAGAATGTTATTTTCATGTCCATCTATCAAATTTTATAATCGAAATAGGCTACAACAACAAGCAATGTGCGGATGGATTTGAGCATGGCTATTGATGAAAAAGTGTCCTGATAGTCAATACCTTCATGCTGACATACCCTTTTGCTACGAGTCTTGCTTTGAATATCTCTACATTCTGATCAGCTCCTATCTTTCACTTGAAGATCCGTTTACACATAAAAGGTACTATACCTTCAGGTGGATCTACCAAGGTCCAGACTTGGTTCGAGTGCATTGAGTTAATCTCTGACTTCATTGCCTCTAGCCATTTCTTAGAGTCAATTTCTGATATCATCTCATCATAGGTTTTGGGATCATCACCATGAATCCCTATTTTTGTGAGGAATATTTTCTCTATGTCCTCTGAAATAGTACCTAAGTAACTTTCAGGGGGACAAAAAATTCTTTCTAATCTACGAGGTGGATTAGGTAGTGATTGGATTGGATTGGCTCAATCTAATTGGGTTCCATAGGTTCCTTGGCTCGTGGCTCTTAGAAAACTTTCTTCTCGAGCCTAATCTATCTTTCGATGTCATTATCTTGAATAAAATATTTTTCAAGAAAGATGGCGTGTCGACTCACAATCACATTGTGATCTTCTGAAAGATAAAAAAAAATATTCTAATAACTTTTTAGGATATCCAATAAATCAAGCTCTAGAGGATCTAGACTCTAATTTGTTCACCTATTGTCTCTTGACATGGGTCGGACAACCCTAAATTTTGAGATGACTCAGAGTTGGTTTCTTACTATGCCATATCTCATATAGTGTGGTAGAAAAGATTTTAGATGGAACCCTATTTAATAGATATATAGCGATCAACAGACTATGTCCCCAAAGAAACTCAGGAAAGTCTATGAAGCTTATCATGGATCGAACCATAACTAATAGGGTCCGATTCTCCATTCTAAAATTTCGTTGAGTTGAGACATTCTAGGTGGAGTCCATTATGAGACTATATCATTATCCTTAAGATAGTCTAGGAATTTTTGACTAAGGTATTCACCTCCTCGATCTTATCAAAAAATATTAATGAATTTGCCTATTTATTTTTCTACTTCGAGTCTAAATTTCTTAAACTTTTCAAAAGCTTCAGACTTGTATCACATCAAATACATATACTCATACCGAGATAAATCATCGATAAAGGTGATGAAGTAGATATAATTATCCTTGGCTGGCACATCAAATGGACCTCATATATCAGTATGTATTAGGACAAGCAGGTCTATGGCCCTTTGCCCATGTCCCACAAAAGGAAGCTTGATCATTTTGCCATGAAGGCATGATTCACAAATTGGATATGACTCAAAAGTCAACAGACTCAATAGCCCAGATTTATCCAATTTGTTAATCTTATCTTCAGCTATATGACCTAGCCTAAGGTGCCAAAGATACCTATCATTTAGACTATCCCTAGGTCGCTTTGATCCTATGGCATTCATGTTTTGCTCGATATTAAAAATAGAAACATCAATATGTAACTGATAGAGACCATTTATAAGGAAATGATTTGCAATTTATTTCTTTCATAAAGAATATTATAATGGTCCTTAAGAAAACTAATTACATAGCCTTTCAGTGCTAAACATGAGAAAGAAATTAAATTCTTGCTTGCTGCTGTCACATAAAAATAGTCCCTAAGTACTATGTCTAATTTTGATGGTAATCATAGAGGGTAGGTTCTCACAGCCATAGCAGCAACTATTGCTCCATTCTTGATGTGTAGGATCATTTCACCATCCCTCAACCTCCTACTATCCTTAAGACACTGCATATAAGTGCACAAATGAGCACTAGAACCAGAGTCAAGCATCCAACTAGATGTAGAAAAAATTGTAAGATTAGATTCTATAATGAGCATACCTCCAGAAGGACCTGCCTCCTTCTTGTTCTTCAGGTTGGCCAAGTAAAGAGGGTAGTTTCACTTCCAATGGCCTTCAGTGTTGCAATGAAAATATTTTTCTTTATCAATGGCCTTCTTCTTTGGCTCTGCCTTCTTCTTCTTCTCACCATTCACCTTCTGCTTCTTCATGGACTTCTTCTTTCCAAAAGACTTTCTCTTGAAAGAAGTCTGCTCGACAGCAAGTACTATGCCTTTAGAACTTTTCATAGAAAGCTCAGTAGTAACCAGCATATTCATGAGCTCAGCCAAGGTATTCTGAAGTTTATACATATGGTAATTCATGATGAACTGCCCATACACATCAATCAAAAACTATAGAATTATGTCAGTCTGCAGATCCTGATCTAATTTGACACCAAGCTTCTCAAGCTCTTCCAAGTCCTTGATCATCATAAGACAATGATCTTGGACTGACTGTCCATCATGCATTTGAGCCTTAAAAAGTTTTTTAGTGACTTGATATTTGGCTGCACGACTCTGTTCACCAAACAATTCTTGCAGGTGAGCCAATATTTGGTAGCTAGTTTTAATGACTTCATATTGGTGTTGGAGCTCATTAGACATCAAGCCCAACATGTAATACCTAGCTTTGTTATCTTCATCCATCCACTTCTCAAGAGATGCTCTTTGATCAGTGGATGGATGGGTTGGTAAGGTGGGAGGAACCTATTCCAACACATGAGTCAACTTTTCGAAACCTAAAATAATTTTAAAGTTCTAGAGCTAATCCTCATAGTTGGGTCCAGTCAGTCTATGGGTGTTCAGGATATAGGCTAGTGGGTTGGACGTAGATATTTTTCTATAGAGAGTCAAAGTTTCTAATTAAATTTTGTAATTAGACTTAAATAATTTATTTAAAAATTTTATTTTTAATAAATTAGGCTCTCACTATTTACTCAAATTCCTACAATCCTTTGGTAGAGATACTAAAATCTCTATGATTATAGATTTCTAGTGGGTGGTGCGGTCCCACCAAATGACTCACCACCTCACCTAACAGTTATTGATGATGGATTAACTAATGAGTGGACAACTCTTGTCCAATGATTCTCTAATCATGGTGCATCCAAACTTGGTCTCCAATTCATGAATCTCATCATGTCCAAAATATTGATACACACCTTAGTTAAGTCAGACCCACCATTTGCACATATTGGATTTCTGATTGGATCCCTCATCGTATCCAAAATATTAAGCCCAACCCATCCTCCAACCTGTAGCATCCAATGCCTAATAGATATGGTTGCATCTTTTTGATGCAACTGAACCACTGTATCCAACCGAGAACAATCAACTCTGGGAAGGGCCCGCACATCTACAATGGTGAAAAATCTTAGACTTAATATTTTCTTAGAAAGATTTAATTTAGATCTCTTTAAACTTGACTTAACTTAGTCATAACAATTATGACTAACCTATTGGCATGGGTTGGCTCAAATTATTAGCCATCTCAAATCAAAACTGGATCGATATAAATGGCCAGATAAGTGAGACCGATGGAAGGGATATGCCATTAACTCAATAGGTACGCATTCAGATCGAGTAGCTCCCAATTAAAAATTAGCCAGTCACATCTACCAAACTTACCTTAGAAATTAAATTATCGAATCAGAATCAATTGGATTTGTCTACAATCTAGGCTCGAACCATGGAGCCAAATTAGGTCTTGATTTGATCGAGTTACATCTTAATGTGATTCGATCTTGACCCAGACTTAATCCTGTTAGGCTGGTCAAATCTAAGCTTTCTTTGATTCCACCTAACCAATTCTTGATTTGATTTGATCAACCGCTAGACCTAATTAAGCTACCTAAGCCCAAATCCAATTTTCTGAATATATCTTAGATCTACATAATTTTAGATCTAATTAATTTCATAATCTTAATTCTTAATTAAGTTTTTGGTTCATGAACATAATATGTAATAGAAATTCTAGGGTTTTTGGATCGAGGATTTTGCAAAAAAATAAGTTCTAATTTTTGATTAAGGACAAACGTGCAACATCCCTACATGCCATAAGAACACCCAATCGAATGGAAGAAGAGAGCCTTTAAATCCTACTTTATTCTTATGACCGGATGGCCATGGGGAACTCCTTAATCAAAAATATAACTTTTTACTACAAAACTAGTTTGATCATATATCATATATAAAAAGATCTAACCAATACATGTCTTGCATACATCTCATGTATCATCAATATGCATACTTTCAGATCGGAAACATCACATATTAAATCTAAAAAATAAAATTTTAAATTTGATCATATCAAAATTAAAACTATTCTAGACATCTTATAGAACTATTCTATGATTAGTCTAAGCATGCATCTTTCATATCTCATATGAATAAATTAAAAATTAAAAATTTTATTTTTTATTTTTAGATATGATTATAATAATTATAACATCAAAAAAATAGAAATTAAATAGATTTAAAATTATATTTAATCAAATTAAATATATAATCATACTAGACTACACAGAACTATTCTATACCTAGTCTAGTCATGCATCTCATACATATTAGATCAAAATTATTTAAATTTTAATTTTTTAATTTTAGATATAATCACATCTGATGTGATATTTAAAATTTTTTAATATTAAAATATAAATAAAAATAAAATTAGATCTAAGGTACATCTAAAGAACTCCTAACCTGGCTCTAATATCAGTTGAAGAAAAAATACTATTTTCCACCACAGGATCGTGCAGATCTGATCAGATCTGAAGGAGATTTTTCTAAAAATTTTTAAATAATCCAATCAGATCTAAGAGTTATTAGATCTAATCATGTTGATCTAATATAAAAAATTAAAAATTAAAATTAAATCAAATTTAATTTAAAGTACCTATTTGGATAATCTAATTACCATACAATGATCCTATTGATTTCTGAGGTTTTGGAAGGAGCGACGCACGCGCTTGGCCTCTACCAATATCCACTCAGGCAGGATCTGAATGTCTTCTCCTCATAAATCTTTTCTCCAAAAATTAGATCTTGATCTGATCCGAAGAATCTTCAAAACTATTTCTGAAGGCAGCCCATCCGTCACACGAACACCATTGTGTAGATCTTGAATATTGTGCTAAAAATCTTAGACCTTCTTCTCAAATTTGTGCCTATCTTTTCAAGCTTATAGAAGAGAAGAAGAGAGAGGATAGAGGAGGTGTGGGATATCAGGGATGGTAGACTTTGGGCATGAAAAATTATTTCTTACATTGAATGCACTTTGACGTGAGAATGGCTTTTTTGTCCAATGCCTACTTAGAGTCCTTTTTGACCAAAATAACTTATTTATTTTATCATTAGGACTCTAGAACTTATTCTCCATGAAAATCCATCAAATCTCATCTATTTTTTTTTCCAAAAATGATTCAAAAAGGTGTTGGCATTAGTAGATAAGGAAGAGTCCATTGTGCCTAGGACTCTTCCCTTAAGAGTATGATCCAAATCAAACTCTATTATAACTTAGTCTAGATACCTTCAAAAATCATAAAATTTGGTACACCCAATGCATATCTCATATTCTATCATATATCTAAAAATTAGATTAAAATAATTTCTAGATAATTTTTTAAAGGTATCTGATCAGGTGATCCTCAATTCTCTCAAATAGGTCAAATTTTGACCCTAGTGCAATTTGACTATGAATGGATTTAATTTCTATAATTAATCTGATATAGACTTATTCATGTTAGATGAAAAAAAATGTATTCTAAATATAAGAATGAGTCAAACCAAATTTGACTCGATTGTGACGATCAGAAAAATTTTAGAAGGAGAAAGTCAGGCTCAATCATGTGCTAGCATGATTACCTTGAACCTGATTTGATCTAATCCAAATCAATCAAACTAACTTAGCTTAATTGAAGACATCCAGACCCAAACCCTTGTTTGTGTGATTCAATTAGATTCAATTTTATATGGTCATGAGATATATCATGATCTACATTATTGACATCATCAAAACACCTTTCGATGGATCAGAACTTTTCTGATTCATACAATTAGAATGATTGATCATCAAAATCATCCTAATTGCTTCTAAAATCGACTAGTGACACCTAGTAGTATATGGTGGTAACCCATCAGAACTAAAAGTGAATCTCTCAATACAATTATCTGTGTGATTGAATTCTTCTATCTTGAGTTGCGACAAGATTAGGGTTAAGGTGAACTCGTCAAACCCAATGTCCATCATATTAATTAATCATTCGAATCGAGTCCAATTTGAAACCCTAATAGAAACTCTTTCTATCATCTTCACTCTACCATGGCCATGGACTTATGGACTTAATCTCATGATTATCATAGGGCTACTCCACATCTATCGAGGTAGACAAATCCCCTATTGGTGCAATATAATTTTTATAATAAACATGCTATAGCCAACATATACCTT
The DNA here is from genome assembly GCA_006176705.1 of Cocos nucifera. Classification (NCBI taxonomy): domain Eukaryota; kingdom Viridiplantae; phylum Streptophyta; class Magnoliopsida; order Arecales; family Arecaceae; genus Cocos; species Cocos nucifera. Next base: position 129,807 of record QRFJ01005291.1, on the reverse strand, counting down.
AGAATTCTGAATGGTTAGGAGATTGAGTTATGGTGTAGTCAAATTATTGAAGAAAAAATCTATTTTCCTAGCACAAGATCGTTCAGATCTGATTGGATCTAAAGGAATATTTTAATTTTTTTTTTCTAAAATCCTAATCAGATCTAAGAATTCTCGAATCTGATATTAAAAGTTAAAAATAAAATTAAATTAGGTTTAATTTCATGTACCTGATTTGGTAATCTAATTATCCTATGATGATCCTGTTGATTCTTGAGGTTCTGGAAGGAGCCATGCATGTGCCTGGCCTCTATCGGTATCTACTCGGGTAAGATCTGAACATCTTCTTCTCGTGAATCATTCCTCCAAAAATTAGATTTAGATCTAATTTGAAAAGCATTCAAAATAACTTTTGAGGGCAGCCTGTTCGTCTCATGAACACCATCGCGTAGATGCTGAATCTTATGCCAAAAACTTTGGACCATCAACTTAGATTTGTACCTAACTTTTTAGGCATGTAGAAGAGAGGGAGAGAGAAGATAGAAAGAGTGTGGATATCAGAGGGAAGGATCCTTTGGGTGTGGAAAAAATAAATTACATCGAGGCAATTTTGTGAGAAGAGTTCTTATACTAGACATAGCACCATAAAGAGTCCCTTTTTGACCAAAAATATTATTAATTCAACCATTGGAACTCCTGGACCTAATCTCCATGAAAAGCTCCAAACCCCATTTAGTTTTGATGCCAAAAATCCATCTAGAAGGTGGTGGTATGAAACGATAAGGAAGAGTCCATGTGCATCTAGGACTCTTCCCTTAAGAGTTTGATCTAAATCAAACTCTATCAACACCTAGTCTAGGATCCTCCAAAAATCATGATATTTTGTACACCCAAAGTAAATCTCATGCCTTATCACATATCCAAAAATTAGAGCAAAATGATTTCTAAAGAAATTTCTAAAATTCTTTGATCATATGACTCTCAATTCTTTCAATTGGGTCAATTATTGACCCTAGTCCAATTGCATTAGGAATGAATTTAATTTTCATACTTAATCTAACCTAAACTTATTCTAGTTAGATGAAAATAAACTCATTCAAGATATAGGAATGAGTCAAATCAAATTTGACTTGGTTGAGATGAATCATAAGGTTTATAGAAGGAGAAAGCCAGGCTCAATCGTGTGCTAGCACGATTATCTTGAACCTGATTGGATCTAATCCAAATCAATCGAACTAGGTTCGCTCAATTGATGACATCCAAATCCAAACCCTTATTTGTATGATCTAGTTAGATTTAGTTTCATATAGTAATGAGATATATCATGATCTCCATCATCGACATCATCAAAATATCTTTTGATGGACCAGAACTTTTCTAATTCATATAATTAGAATGATCGATGATCAAAATCATTCTAATTGCTCCCAAAAATAACCAATGACACCTAGCAGTATATGGTGGCAACCTATCAAAACTAAATGTGAATCTCTCGGTGTAGCTACCTGTGTGATTAGGTTCTTCTATCTTGAGCTCCGATAGGATTAGGGTTAAGGTGAACTCGTCAAACCCGATATCTATCATATGAATTAATCATTCGATCCGAGTCCTATGTGAAATCCTTATAGAAACTCTTTCTATCATCTTCACTCTGCCATGGCCATGGGCTTATGGACTTGATTCTCATGATCATCATAGGGCTACTCCTCGTCTACCGAGGTAGATAGATCGCTTATCGGTGCAATCTAATTCCTACAATGAACGTAATATAGCCAACATACACCTCAGGATTTCGAATGGCTAGAAGACTAAGTTATGGTGTAGTCAAACTATAACATGCTCAAGATGAATTTTTGATGGACCTCAGATCAAAGAACTAGATACACTACTGCAACATCGAGCCAGTCGTCGATGAGAAGGTACACTTTCTTATGAATGCTCGAGGTGGTCACACTCAGTGCTCTCATTCTCTAATGAGTATCTGTACTCTCACTTCGATTTCTCCACACCATAGATTCAAGAGTCATCTACTCAAAGAAAGCGATCGCACCCCAACCTTCTGGATCAATCACCATCCTCGTGATGATCCTATGGATGGGAGCAGTTTATAAGTTAATTATGAAAATTTATGTCTTAAATTTTCAACTCTTTGAAAATAGAAATTGTTATTACCATTAACTCAAAGGATGTATCACATACATTTTAAATACACGCTATGATAAAAAATAATTCTTTTATTAATTTGTTGTCAAATTTATAAAATTATCCTTAGAAGTGTATTACAAGTGTTAGTCAATCGGGCTTCTAGGGCACACATCTAACAAGCTCCCACTTGACCTAAAGCCAATTGGCTATAAATCTAAGTTCCATCTTCTCAAGATGGGCTTCAATCTTTTGCTGGCCTAAAGGCTTCGTTAGTGGATCTACTGCATTGTCCATGGAGTTGACTCTCTTGACCTCGACATAATCTTTCTCGAGGTAATCATGGATGAGATGGAATCGCCACTCGATCTACTTTAATTTCTGATGAGACCTCGGCTTCTTAGCTAGGACTATGGTGCCAGTATTATTGTAGTATAGAGGGACGGCATCTGATGACATCACTCCGAGTTCTACGGTGAACTTCATATACCAGAACGCCATCTTTATAGCTTTCGATGCAGCGATATACTCTGCTTTCATGATGAAATCTGCTATCACAGTCTGCTAGCTGACAACACCACCATTACACACAAACAAACTACTAGATATCAACTTTCGATCATCTATATCAGACATGAAATCTGAGTCTATATAACCCTGGACCTAGAGTTCTCCATTACCAAAAATCAAGAACATATCCTTAGTCCTTCTTAAGTACTTAAGGATACATTTGATAGAAGTTCCTCTTCACCTAAATTCGACTGAGATCTGCTCGTGAGACTCATAGCATGGGCGATATCAGATCATGTACATAGCATGGCGTACATGAGGCTCCCTATTATCAAAGCATAAGGGATCTTGCTCATGCGTTCAATCTCCTCAGGTGTGTTGGCACACATTCTCTTGGAGAGATAAATGCCATGTCTAAAGGGCACCAATCCCCTCTTAGAGTTTTCCATGTTAAATCTCTTTAGTACCTCCTCTATGTACATCTTCTATGAGAGATCTAGCATCCTATTCGATCTATCCCTATAGACCTTAATTTCTAGAATAAAGGATGCTTCTCCACGATCATTCATAGAGAACTCTTTTGATAACCATATTTTAATTATGGTCAACATGAAAATATCATTTCCAATAAGGAGGATGTCATCCATGTACAGTATGAGAAAAATAATAGTGCTCCCACTGACCTTTTTGAATACACATGGTTCATCCTCATTCTTGATGAATCCAAACAATTTGATCTCATCATTGACTGAGCATTCCAACTCTGAGATGCTTGCTTAAGTCCATAGATGGACCATTGCAGCTTGCAGACCTTATGATCAGCATCACTGGATGTGAAACCTAGCGGCTATTCCATATAGATATCTTCCTCAAGATATCCATTTAAGAAGGCCATTTTCATGTCCATCTATGATATTTAATAATCAAAATAGGCTGCAACAGCAAGCAATATATGGATGGATTTTAGTATGGCTACTAGCGAGAAGGTATCCTGATAGTCAATACCTTCGTGCTTACTATATCCTTTTGCCACTAACCTAGCCTTGAATGTCATCACATTCCCATCTACACCTTTCTCTTATAGATCCATTTACATCCAATAGGTACTATACCTTCAGATGGATCTACCAAGGTCCAGACTTGGTTTGAGTGCATTGAGTCAATCTTTGACTTCATTGCCTCTAACCATTTCTCAAAGTCGATATCTAATATCATCTCATCATAGATTTTGGGATCATCATCATGAACTAATTTCTCATGAAGAATATTTTCTCTACGTCCTTTGAAATAGTACCTAAGTACCATTTTAGAGGATGAAAAATCCTTTCTGATCTATAAGTTGGAGGAGGTTGTGATTGGACTGGCTCAATCTGATTGGATTTCATAGGGTCTTTAGCTCGTTGCTCTTGGGAGACTTTCTCCTCGAGCCTAATCTGCCTTTTGATTCCACCATCTTAAATAAACTATTTTTCAAAAAAGATGGTCTATCGACTCACAATCACATTATGGTCTTTTGGAATGTAGAAATAATATCCTAATGACTCTTTAGGATATCCTATGAAACGAGCTCTAAAGGACCGATACTCTGACTTATCCGCCTGTTGTCTCTTGGCATGACTCAGACAATCCTAAATTCCAAGGTGACTCAGACTTGGTTTCTTACCATGCCATATCACATATAGTGTGGTAGGAATGGTTTTAGAGGAAACCATATTTAGAAAATATATAGCAGTCATTAGACTATGTCCTCAAAGAAACTCAGGGAGGTCCTTGAAGCTCATCATAGATCGGACCATATCTAATAAGGTCTGATTTCTCTATTCTGAAACCATGTTGAGTTGAGGTGTTCCAGGTGGAGTCCATTGAGAGACTGCCATTTTGCTTAAGATAGTCTAAATTTTTTTGACTAAGATATTCACCTCCTCGATCTAATTAAAGAATCTTAATGATTTTTCTGGTTTGCTTTTCTACTTCATATCTAAATTCTTTGAATTTTTCAAAAGCTTCAAATTTCTGTCGCATCAAATACACATACCCATACCGAGATAAATCATCGATAAAGATGATGAGGCAGATATAGTTGCCTCTAGCCGATAGATCAAATGGGCCACACACATCAGATGTACTAGGGCAAGTAGTTTTGTGGCCCTTTCCCCATGTCCTACAAAAGGAGCTTGGTTATTTTGCCATGAAGGCATGATTCATAAATTGAATATCTCGAAAGTCAATAGACTTAATAGCTCGGATTTTGTCAATTTGTTAATCCTATCTTTCGCTATATGACCTAGCCTAAGGTGCCACAGATACCTATCATTCAAACTATTCCTAGGTCATTTGGATCCTATGGCATTCACATTTTGCTCGATATTGAAAATAGAAATATCAATATGTAACTGATAGAGACTATTAATAAGAAAACTACTTATAATTTTATTTTCTTCATAAAGAATATTACAATGGTCCTCAAGAAAACTAATTATATAGCCTTCCTGTGCTAAACATGAAATAAAAATCAAATTCCTACTTGCTACAGGCACATAAAAATAGTCCCTAAGAACTAAATCTAATCCTAACGATAATCACAGAGGATAGGTTCCCATGGTCATTACAGCAACTCTTGCTCCATTCCCGATGGGTAGGATCATCTCACCATCCCTCAGCCTCTTGCTATCCTCAAGATCCTACATAGAAATGCATAAGTGAGCACTAGAACCAGAGTCAAGCACCCAACTGGATGCAAAAGAAATTGTAAAGTTAGATTCTATAATGAGCATACCTCCAGAAGGACCTGCCTCCTTGTTCTTCAGGCTGGTCAAGTACAAGGGGCAGTTCTGCTTCCAATGACCATCTGAGTTGCAATGAAAATATTTTTCTTTATCAACAGCCTTCTTCTTTGGCTCTGCCTTCTTCTTCTTTCCACCATCCACCTTCTGCTTTTTCACGAATTTTTTCTTTTTGAAAGACTTTCTCTTGGAAGAAATCTGCTCCACAGCAAGTACTGAGCCTTTAGAATCTTTCATAGAAAACTCAGTAGTAACCAGCATATTCATAAGTTCTGCCAGAGAATTCTGTAGTTTATGCATATGGTAGTTCATGATGAACTGCCCATACACATCAGTCAAGGATTGCAGAACTATATCAATCTGAAAATTCTTGTCCAACTTGACATCGAGCTTCTCATGCTCTTCTAAGTCCTTGATCATCATTAGATAATGATCTTAGACCGACTACCCATCATGCATTTAAGCCTTAAAAAATCTTCTAGTGACTTGATATTTGGCTGTGCAATTTTGTTCACCAAACAACTCTTGCAGGTAAGCCAACATTTGGTGACTAGTCTTAATGTCTTGATGTTGGTGCTAGAGCTCATCAGACATCGAGCCCAACATGTAATATCTAGCTTTGTTATCATCATTCGTCCACTTCTCTAGAGATGCTCTCTGATCAGTGGATGGATGGGCTAGTAAAGTGGGAGGATCCTGTTCCAACACATTAGTCTACTTCTCGAAATCCAAAATAACTTTGAAGTTTCAGAGCCAATCCTTGAAGTTGGGTTCGGTCAGTCTATGGGTGTCCAGGATAGGAGCTAGTGGGTTGGACGTAAATATTTTCTTATAGAGAGTCAAAGTTTTTAGTTAGATTTGTAATTAGACTTAATCAATTTATTTAAAAATTTTATTTATAAATAAATTAGGCTTTCATTATTTTCTCGAATTCCTACACTCCCTGGACAGAGATGCAAAAATCTTCATGATCAATTGATTTCTAGTGGATGGTGTGGTCCCACCTATTGGCTCACCATCTTACCTAATAATTATTGGTGATGGGTCAATCGATGAGTGGACAACTCTTATCCAATGATTCTTTAATCATAATACACCTAATCTTGGTCTCTAATTCATGAATCTCACCATGTCTAAAATATTGAACCATTCCTTAGTTAAGTCAGACCCACCATTTGCACGAATTGGATTTCTGATTGGATCCCTCACCATATTCAAAATATTAAGCCCAACCCATCCTCCAATCCGTAGCATCCAATGCCTAATAAATGTGGTTGCATCTTTTCGGTATAACTTAGCCACTATAACCAGTCGAGAACAATCAACCCCGGCAAGGGCTCGCACATCTACAATGGTGGAAGACCAATTGACTTAATCTTTTCTTAGGAAGATTCAATTTAGGTCACTTAGACTTGACTCAATCATAACAGTTATGACAAGCCTAGTGGCATGGGTTAGCTCGAACTGTTAGCCATCTCAAATCAGAACTAGATTGACACAAATGGCAAGGTAAGTGAGACCGATGGAAGGGATATGCCATTAAGTCGATAAGAATGCATTTAGGTCGAGTAGCTCTCAATTAAAAATCAATCGATCGTATCTGTCAAACTTACCTTAGATACCAAATTATCAAATCAGAACTAATCAGGTTAGCCTATAATCCAGGCTCGAACCACGAAGCTAAATTAGATCTAAATTTGATTGATCACATGTGGCTGTGAGTCGACCTTGACCCAGACTTACAACTATTGGGCTGATCAATTCTAAGCACTCTTGATCCCGCCTAACTAACTCTTGATTCAGTTTAATCAACCACTAGACTTAATTGAGCTACCCAAGCCCAAACCCAATTTTATGAAAATATCTTAGATATGAAAATTTTCAATTTTAGATCTAATTAGTTTCATAATCTTAATTCATAATTAAGTTTGGGTTCATAAATAAAAAACATGTATCAAAATCTTAGGGTTTCAGGATCTAGGGTTTTGCAGAAAATAAGTTCTGATTTCTGATTAAGGACGAACGCACAGTATCCCTACATGCCATTAGAATACCTCATCAAATGGGAGGAAAGGGCCTTTAAACCCTATTTTGTTCCTATGACCGGACGGCCAAGGGGAATGCCTTAATCGACAATATAATTAAAACTACAAAACTAGTTAGATCTAGATAATATACAACATATATAATTAATGATGTAACTAATACATGCTTTACATACATCTCATGTATCATCACTAAATTAAACATCCATATTTTTTAGATCTAAAATATCATATATAATATCTAAAAAATAGAATTAAATTTTATCATATCAAAATAAAACTATTCTAGATAATTTGTAGAACTATTCTACAACTAGTCTAAATCAAAAATTAAAAACTTTATTTTCTATTTTTTAGATCTGATTATAATAATTATAATAATAAAAATAAAAATTAAATACATCTAAAATCATGTTTAATCAAATTAACAACATGATTATACTAGACTACACATAGAACTATTCTATTTCCAGTCTAGTCATGCATCTCATACATATTAGATCTAAATGATTTAATTTTAATTTTTTAATTTTAGATCTAATCATATCTGATGTGATATCTAAAAATATTAATATTAGATAAAAAATAAAAATAAAATTAGATCTAAAATAGATTTGAAGAACTGCAACCTAGCTCTGATACCAATTGAAGAAAAAAATTATTTTTTTGGCACAAGATCGTTCAGATCTAATTGGATCTGAAGGAATATTTTTATTTTTTTTTTCTAAAATTCTAATCAAATTTGAGACTTCTCAAATTTGATCATAGATCTCTGATATTAAAAGTTAAAAATAAAATTAAATCAGATTTAATTTTAAGTACCTGATTTGGTAATCTAATTACTCTGCGATGATCCTGTTGATTCCAGAGGTTCTGGAAGGATCCATGTACTCACCTATCCTCTACTAGTATCCACTCAAGAAAAATCTAAATTTCTTCTCCTCATAATTCTCTCATCCAAAAATTACATCTGGATCTGATTTGAAAAGCCTTCAAAATGACTTCTGAGAGTAGTCTGTTCGTCTCACGAACACCATTGCGTAGATGTTGAATCTTATATCAAAAATCTTAGACCTTCAACTCAGATTTATGCCTAATTTTTTAGAAATGTAGAAGAGAGGGAGAGAGAGGATAGAGGGGGTATGGATATCAGAGGAAAGGCTCCTTTGGGTGTGGAAAAAATAAATTACATTAAGGCAATTTCATGAGAAGAGTTCTTATACTAGACATAGCGCCATAAAGAGTTTCCTTTTGACAAAAAACCTTATTAATTTGACTATTGGAACTTCTAGACTTGATATCTATGAATACCCTCAGATCCCATTTAGTTTTGATGCCAAAAATTCATCTAGAAGGTGGCAGCATGAAAGGATAAGGAAGAGTCCATGTGCGTCTAGGACTCTTCCCTCAAGAGTTTGATCCAAATCAAACTCTATAGAAACTTGGACTTGGCACCTCAAAAAATCATGACATTTTGCACACCTAAAGGATCTCTAGTTCGCTATCACATATCTAAAAATTAGAATAAAATAATTTCTAAAGAAATTTCTAAAATTCTTTGATCATATAACCCTCAATTGTCTCAATTGGGTCAACTATTGACCCTAGTCCAATTGCACTAGGAATAAATTTAATTTTCATAACTAATCTAACCTAAACTTATTTTAGTCAGATGAAAATAAACTCATTTTAGATATAGAAATGAGTCAAATTAAATTTGACTCGATTGCGATGAATCAGAAAGATTACAAAAGGAGAAAGTCAGGCTCAATCATGTGCTAGCATGATTACCTTAAAACTGATTGGATCTAATCCAAATCAATAGGTTAGCTCAATTGATGACATCCAGACCTAAATCCTTATTTGTGTGATCTAGTTAGGTTTAGTTTTGTATGATAATGAGATATGTCATGATCTTCATCATCGACATCAATGAAATACCTTTCGATGGATCAGAACTTTTCTGATTCATATAATTAGAATGATCGATCATCAAAATCATTCTAATTGCTCCAAAAATCTATCAGTGACACCTAGTAGTATATAGTGGCAATCCATCAGAATCAAAAGCGAACCTCTCGGTGTAGCTACCTGTGTAATTTTGTTTTTCTATCTTGAGCTCCAACAGGATTAGGGTTAAGGTGAACTCATCAAACCCAATATCCATCATATGAATTATCATTCGATTTGAATCTTATATGAAATCCTTATAAAAACTCTTTCTATCATCTTTAGTCTATCATGGCCATGGGCTTATAAACTCAATTTTCGTGATCATCATAGGGCTACTCCTCATCTACCGAGGTAGATAGATACCTTATTGGTGCAATCCAATTTCTACAATGAACGTACTATAGCCAACATACACCTCAAGATTCTAAATGGCTAAGAGACCAAGTTATGGTGTAGTCAAACTACAACATCCTCAAGGTGAATTATCGATGCACCTCAGGTCAAAGAACCAAACTCACTACTACAACATCGAGCCAGTCAACAACAAGAAGGTAGACTTTCTTATGAATGCTCGAGGTGGTCACGCTCAGTGCCCTCGTTCTCTAACAAGTATCTGTACTCTTGCTTTGGTGTCTCCACACCATAGACTCAAGATTCATCTACTCAAAGCAAGCGATCGTACATCAACCTTCCAGATCAATCACCATCCTTGTGATGATCCTACGGTCGAAAGTAGTTTATGAGTTAATTATGAAAATTCATATCTTAAATTTTCAACTCTTTGAAAAGACGAACTTTCATTAACATTAACTCAAAGGATGTGTCACATACACTTTAAATACATACTGTGATAGAAAATAATCTTTTTATTAATTTATAGTCAAAATTATAAAATTACCCTTAGAAGTGTATTACAAGTGTTAGCCAATCTGGCATTTAGGGCACACATTTAACAACTATAACACCCTCAAGATGAACTACTGATACACCTCAGATCAAAGAACTAGACACACTACTACAGCATCGAGTCAATAATCGATGAGAAGGTAGACTTCCTTATGACTACTCGAGATGGTCACACTTAGTGCCCTCGTTCTCTAACGAGTATCTATACTCTCGCTCTGGTATCTCCACACCATAGACTCAAGACACGTCTATCCTAAGAATACGATCATACACCAATCTTTCGGATCGTTCACCATCCTCGTGATGATCCTACGATCGGGAGTAGTTTATGAGTTAATTATGAAAATTCATATCTTAATTTTTTAACTCTTGAAAATATGAATTGTCATTACCATTAACTCAAAGGATGTATCACAGATACTTTTAAATACACACTATGATAGAAAATAATCTATTTATTAATTCATAGTCAAAATTATAAAATTGCCCTTAGAAGTATATTACAAGTGATAGCCAATCTGGCTTCTAGGGCGCACATCTAATAGTTCATATTCAGTTCTGATGGATTGCAACCTTATACTACAAGGTATCACTAATAGATTTTGGGATCAATTAGAATTATCTTGATGATCGATGATTCTAATTGGATGAATTAGAAAAAGTTCTGATCTATCAAAAGGTGTTTCGATGATGTTGATGATAGAGATAGAGACATGTCCCATTACCATATAGAATTGAATCTAATTAGATCATATAAATAAGGATTTGTATCTAGATATCATTAATTGGGCTAACATGGTCGAATTGATTTGGATTAGATTCAATTAGGTTCAAGAAAATCATGCTAGCACACAATTAAACCTAACTTTCTCCTTCTACGGACTTCCTGATTGGTCTAGACCCAGTCAAACATGATTTGGCTCATCCAAAAATCCTGTATGAATTTTTCCTGATCTGATTGAACTTTGTCCAGATCAAATTAGAACTTGTCCTAATCAGATCAGGGCTTATTCGAGTCTCATATGATGGACATCAAGACAAAAGATCTTTTTGATCTGGTCTTTGCAAGAAAGAAGAGACGACCCACGTGCCCCCTAGAATTTTTCTTGGGATGCATGCCCCAAAAGGAATTGTGTGAAGGGAGAGGGTGCATGCTAGGCCCCTCCTAGCATGTGCCCCTAGTGGATAAGCATGGAGGTTCCCCATTCAAATAGGTTTGAATGGGTCAATGTAGTTTGAAATTATTCAAACTCCCTAGAAGAGAGAACCCTACACCAACCCCACCTTATTAGATAAGGTGGCACCAATTTTTCCTCTAATTTATGTGACAAAATGAGGAAATCAAATGTTAGCATGCGAAGCTTGGGAAGAGTCCTTCTGCTTTAAGCAAATTGATTGCTTAAAGCCCTAGGACTCTAGGTTTGGCAATCTAATTTACCACACCCAGACTCTGCCTCTCCCACTCTCCTCCATGCCTTCTCCCTTCTCTTCTCCATGCCCAAGAGTTGGGCAAATCAGTAGATCAAAAATTGAAGTGCTGTTGTTGCAAGACTGCATCAAAGAAGCCCTGATCGTGTGACGATCAACCTGCTCTAGAGTTCGGATCGAAGGCGCATCCTTAAAGTTCTAGATCTAATTTTTTGAGTTCAGATCTAAAAGTAGAAGACCTCTAGATCTAACCCGAGTGGATGCGGGTAGAGGCTAGGCACGTGCGTGGCTATAATCAAAACCTCCATCAACTTGCAGATTATCACTGTGGGTGAACTATTCACCCAAATCAAGTGATATTTGATATCATAATTTTATAGTTTATTTTAAATCAATCTAATCAGATCTAAAAACTCTTAGATCTAATTAGATCAGGTTTAAAAACTTTTAAAATTTTGCTGCACGACCTAATCTGATTAAGCCGATCCTATAGTAGTTTTTTCTTCAAATTCGTTGATTTTAGGTTGGGCCCGTTGGGAGTTGGCTGATCAACCCCCATCTGAGCTAGTTGCACGGTGCCTAATAGGGTGCATCAAGCACTGGCCAGCCCAGAGTTGAGGGTTACTTCGAAGTTGGTGGTGATCGAGGGATGGTTGGAATTGGCTCAGCGTGGTGCCTTATTAGGCTTTCACGTCATCAACTTTAGGCCTCTTCATACTTTCGACCCATACAGAATTGCCCCCAATAGATATGTTTTGTTATTTTTGTCAAACATACTTAATGAGAGATATTTGAATTGGGATATTATTGGTTTGTTTAAATAAATTTAAAATTTTGATTTTAGTATTTTTAATTAATATCACTATGTTGCATTGATATCTCTTTGGAATGTCTTATATGCTTATGAAGAAAGTTTGTTGCCCAGCTATGCAACCTATGATGGGTGGGGGGTGAATTGAATTTTTAAAATTTTTAAGCAAATTTAGAATTTACTAAGATTATGTGATGATAAGCAAGTAGTAATATGAAGTAGATGATTTAAGTAAAGTGAAGAGATAAATATGCAAGAAAATAAGAAAATAAAGATAGAAAGCAAAAAACCATATCACAAAAAATCAAGATTTATAGGGGTTCGGTGCCGACCATGCACCTACATCCACTTCCCAAGCTTCTACTTGAGAATTTCAAATCCACTATCCATATTCAATCTGAATACAATGTCGAAACCCTCTGACCCTAGCTATCCCAAGTTAGAACACTTATTTCCTTGGTACAAGCCAACCCAATGCAATCTGATTCAAGGTCGGATCAACCTTTCTAAGTTTTGAAACCTTCCAAAACTTAAATCAAAATAATAATGCAGAGTATGAGATTTTACAATTATTTAATATAAGGTTAGCTCCTTTAATGGGCAAATGAAACTTTAAAAATACTTTACACAACTAAGAAAGAAGCTTTTCTGATTTTTCTCAAGGTTGTTGAAGACTTGAATGAGCCTTTGAGGGGCGGGTGAACTTGAAATGAATACTTCTTTTACTTGAAGAGGGCTTTTTCTAAGGTTGAAGTGAATGTTTGATTTCTCTTGTATTTTTCCACCTTTTGAAAACATTTATATCTTCAATGAGTGCTAGAGAGTAAATTGGATAAGTTTTGGAGCTGTTGGAGTCCCTTAAATAAGCATTAAATGCAACCAAAATGGACAAAAATCTAGCTGTTGTAGAGTTTTTCCATTACAGAGGTTAACCCTAGGATCGTCCCTTGGCACTAAGATTGACCTCAGCAAGAGATCGATCTTGGGGTCGACCTCTGTGGCATAGAATAGAAAATCCAACATTCTATATTTTTGACCTACAGAATAGCAGAGGTCGACCCTGTCGACCCCTATCAGAGTCATCCCCTTTGAGCGTGTCCATCAGAAAAACAACATGCCAGTCAACCCTTTTTGGCAAGGGTCGACCCTTTTGCTCAAATCTATTTTTCTTCCATGTTTTGCATCTAAAAATTATGAGATTGCCTCCAAATGATTGGAAATCTTCTATACTTGCTCTGAAAAAGATTTTCTTGATCTCCAACTTTTTGAAATTATGATTTTGTCCCTCTTAAGCTTTCTTTAATAAACTTAAAATTTCTTATGTAACCTAAAATACATAATAGATCTTTTTCCAAGCCAAAATCATTAGTAATCCTCTCAAATATTTTGTAATCATCAAAATCAATTTTTGGAGCAATAATCTTTTTCTTTTTAATGATGATAAATACTTGAGCATAAGCAAAAATATAAAATATATGAAGCATTGATTAAGAAAGCATTGATTAAAAATTTCAAATTTACAAAGATATGTCACTTGAACATTATAGCCAATCATTTGAATAAATTGCATCATGAGTAGTTAGTTTGAAGATTGCTTATAAGATTATTTTCTTTGACAATTTTGCTTAGTTTGAATATTGCTTATTAGATTATTTTCTTTGATAATTTTGTTTATTGCCTGATTCTATTTCTCTACTCTTCCTTTTTGACATCATCAATTATGATCTTAAGGATTTTTAAGAATTGGAAAAAGGCTCCCCCTCACTTTATTCGCTATGTTTTACTATAGAAATACGACTTTATCAAAAATACATATAGTAATTGTATATAACATTACAGTTTGCTTATATACAAGATATTGCTCATAGCACACTACAACAAAAATTATAACATTTTAATTGATACCATGCATAAGAACTGATCCAAACAACATTCATAGAAATTAAGGTCTATATATATATATCCAATATATAATAAGAGTCAAAAGAAGTGTAATTACAAGAAGTGAGTATATAATGTCAAAATACTAAAGTGTCATAGGTCATAGGCATTAATACATACAAAAGTCATGGATAGCCAAAAATACAACCATCCATGAGACAATCAACCAAAAAGTATAAAGACCATAAGCTAGATCCTAAAAACATAAGTCTAATAAAGCTAAATCTAAAGATGGAATCTACCAGAACCACTAGAGTCAGAATCTACATCAGAATCAAAGATATCATGTGCATAGTTAGGAGCGGGGCCACGAGGATGACTACGCCCACGTTTGCCTCGACCCTGAGAAGAGAATAGGAGTGGCATGAACAGGAGGACGAGAAGGTCTGGCAGTAAAGGAAGATGTGGTCTGGGATAGAAGGATAAGTCTGATGGAGTCTAGTTGTCCTACTGCTCTCAACAAAGACTGAATGAGAGAACCAATCATAGTAGAGACAACATCACTGGATCCCCTGATCTCATCTCTCAAAGACTCGATCCAAGCCTTCAAGGCATGACAAAGACTGTCATCCTCAGCAGACAAAGTAGAAATCGGAGGAACAAACTTGCTCAATTGAGGAATCCCTAACCGCATCACCTATCTCTGAAGAATCAAAATTCTCCCAGTCAACCTCAGAATAGAACCCTCAAACTCCTCAAAATGAGCAGACAAGGTGGAGAGCATCTGAAAAAGTATAGTGATGTGTGGAACCATTGATTGATCAGATAGGGGATCAGCTTGAGATCTCTCCCCCTGAGCAAAATTAGAGGTGTCCTTACTGGCAAGTAAAATAGTGGCAACCTGCTAAGAAATCTCCTGAAGCTGATCATCTATAAGCCTGACAATAGTGGGATCTGCTCTGCTCCAAGACTAAGGCAAAGGAGTATCTCTCCTCACAGACTTTGAAGGACCTATCTCATGATCTGATACAAGCTGAATATCTGGTGAGGCTCTACGATCATGGAGAGGTGAAGATTGTCTTTCCTTCTTTGCTCTATCCTCTTTAGGTCTAACCTCCTTCTCAGCTTTCTTCGACCAACCACCATGACTTCTTGAAAAACCCATTCTGTGTAAAGTATGATAGTTGATGGTGTCTCCGTGGGATAGTCTAGAGATGGCCTCTCTCTTAAAGCTAACTCCAAACCTCCTAAATACCAAAATGTTGCCCAAGGATGGCTACCCAAGAGAGGGGGTGAATTGAGTTTCTAAAAAGTTTGGCCAATTTAAACTCTAATGCTAATATGTGCTTCTAATTAAAAGAAACTTGAATGCTTATAATGAGTAAGCAATGTGTAGCAGCGGAATTAAAAGCAACTAACTAATGCAAGTATGTAAATCAAATAAAGCAAAGGCATAATCAAACACATGAGAATTTTATAGTGGTTTGGTGCAACCCCATACCTACATCCACTTCCCAAGCTATCCTCGAAAATTCCACTATAATCTTAGATTATAGTGCATTTATTTTAACCCAGAATCACAAACAAATCTAGTTGGTTTTGTCGGGCTCACCAACCATAATCCTATACCGATAGTTTTCTAGATTCACTATCAACCCAGTTGGTTTAATCCTAGGAGCACCAACCACAATCTTACATTGATAATTTTCTGGATTCACTATCAACCCAGTTGGTTTTAACCTAGGAGCACCAACCATAATCTTTACATTAACCAATTTTTGGCTTGGACCAACCTACACCCCATGTTTCTTTCCTCCAAATAAACTTGTAAAGAAACAAAGATATAAATATAAAAATTTAGCACAAGAACAAAAAAAAAGAAACTCTTTTGAAGCTCGATGGAGAGGCTGAAAGATGGCTCTTGAAGCTTAGTATTCTCTCCTTTCAAGGCTGAGGAAAAGCTTGAATGAATGAGGATGATCACACTTTGAAGCTCTCTAAATTTGATGCATAAGATTCTCTCTTTTCTCTTTTTTCCTTTCGATATTCAATAAACCTAACTATTTCAAAGATATCTACTTTCAATCCACTTAATCTTATTTTTTAAATGTTTCTCTAGCCTTTTATACTCTTTGTGATGGCTGGAGAAGGAGTTTTGGTCATTGGAAGGGCTGAAATAGTCATTGGAGTAAAAATATAGCCGTTATAAAAAGCTATAGAAACTAGCTGTTATGATCACTGGGTCGGCTCAGTTTTTGACTGGATCAGCTCGGTCCTAACTGGATCGGCTCAGTCCCCTGATTCTTGAAAAAATTGGCTTTCTATATTTTCTATCTTTTGCTTTCACAGAGACTAGGTCGGCTCAGTCTCAGACTGGGTCAGCCCAGTTTGCATGCCAAGCAGCCCATTTCGAAAGAGGATGACCTAGGGGTCTTCCCTTAGGTTGACTCTTTTGCTAAAATTTGATTTTCTTCCAATTTATGCATTCAAAAATTATGGAACTACTTCCAAAAGATCAAAAATCTTCTAAGCTTATTATTAAGACTTCCAAAATAGATTTTCTCCAATTTAGTAAAATTACAATTTTACCCTTCTTCAAGGATGTTTATCAATTCAATTTCCTTGAAGCTCTTGACTTGGTGATTTTTGTGTACATCTTTTCTTGGATTAATTTCTTCAATTTGAACACTTGAAAAGACCTACATACATTCTTGAAATACATGATTAGTATTATTTATACTCAATATTTTGGAATCATCAAAATTAATCAATGAGTCAACAATCTTCTCCTTTTTTTATGATGACAAAACTTTGAGTATATGCATAAAAATAAAATTAATGTGTTTGAATTAACTGGCTAGTATAAAATATGAAGTGAGAATGTACACAAATATAAATGCACACTTCATAAAAACTCCAAATAATATTTTGCATAATTTATATACTAATATCGAAATAATATTTTAATTCAAATCAATGAGTATTAAGGTTCCAAGCAAGAAATTCATTTTGTTTCTTAAGTATTAATTTTTTAAGCATACACTTAATATACCACTCCCCCTTTTTGACAACATCAAAATGCTCATGGAAAAGAACAAGAAAAATCATGAAATCAATATTAAGGCATTAAATTAAGAGATGTATCAAATTCAGAAAGTCAAATCAAATTAATCATCTCTCCTTTTGAATGATTATTTCTTTCTTTTCAAAAATTAGCTTGAATTTAAATATTAAAGACTCTTCCTCTTTTTTTTTTAAATGAATATGACTTTTTAATCAGATTTTCAAAGATGTACTTTTAACCTTTAAGAGGAATAGAGCTTTTCATAAAGATTTGAACCATGAATTCAAGTATAATATGTACATTTAATATTTATTCTGTTCCTTTTCTTAATGAAAAATCCATCATTTAAATTTAGAAAAGACATGTATCGAGAATGTATCTAGTAAGTCAATAATAGTATCAAAGTAAATAAGAATTACTTTCTCAAATTTATTTCTTGAGTAAAAATTACTTGGATACAAATAATTTTATGAGGATTTTCAAATTTAGTTTAACTCTAATTAATTATCAAATTCAATGATTAGGCTATCAAATCATGTATATCAAAATATAAAATATGAAATCAGCATATTAATTATATTACTTTAAGCAATTTTTAATTATTGAAGAATAATTTATTTGCCTGACACTACTTTAAATTTATATTACTTTAAATCAAGTAAATTGAATTGAATAAATACATGAATGCACAAATTGAAAAGACTATATGGCACTTGATTTAAAATTTAAAATCAATACAATAAAGCTCAAAATAAGATAAGTGATTCAGAATTTAAGATCATAAATTCACTAATATTTTTAATCAAATCAAATTAGAGAATATCTCTCCCCTTGCTTTTCATACTAATAGCTGAATTGATTTATTTTTCAACTTTCTTCCTCTCTTTATTTTAAAATAAGCATATTTTAAATTTAGATTATCAAATTGATATATATATATATATATTCATTCTTTAGCATTATCTTCCACTTTTCTTTTTTTTCAAAATTTGCATGCATAAGCTTTATAATTTTTGTTACTCATCCTTTTTCTTTCAAGTTAAGCACATTTAATTGATACCACATTAATCTTTAATTAATATAAATTTATCTTTTAAGCCTAGATTTTTAAATTTTATTGATACCAAGTTAGTAATCATTTTATTTTTGGTGTTTTCTCTCCTTACTTTTGCAAACAAAGCTATTTTTAAATTAAATAAAATTTTAAGAGAGCAAGCATCAATTGAGTGAATTAAGTATTAAATTATCCATTTAATTTAAATAAACATAGCATTCACTCATGTAGAAACTATTTTTTTTTAAAAAAATTACTTTTTATTTGCTTCAAAAGATGTTTATACTGATAACAATCCATTAAAATTCAAAAGTATGTCATGTAGATGTACTTCTCAATTTTAATTAATAAAAACTTTAGGCTTCAAAAATTTGAATAATATAATCTTGAAAATACTTCTCTTCACTTTGATATTAAAGTAAATCATTCAAAAATGTATCACAAGAATTTATCTCAAATATTATAATAGCAAGAATATAGGCATGAAAATTCATATTTAAGACAAAGCAACTATTCTTTTGCCAAAAGATAAATCAATAAAATATAAGGCATATTATAAGCTGTCTAATCCCAAATGGATATATCATTCAGAGATTTGTTTAATTTTTCAAAAAATATCTCTTTCTCTTCTTAAGTAGTATCAATCAATTTGAAGCATAAATATATCAATCTTATAATTTGTCTCAAGGTATAATATCAAGAATATATTCATGCAAACCAGATTATACATGCAAGGATATTTTTCTTCTTTTTGTTAAAGATAAAGTAATAGAATACAAGACGATAATGATCTATTTGATATCAATCGTTAAAGTTTTTAATCAAAAAAGATGAATCAATTTAAATTCAGATCAAATTATCTTGATAAGTTAATTTGAATTGATATCAACAAATCATCTAAAATAAATCATAGAGAGATATTCTATTTAAAACATTTTTCTCTTTTGCCAAAAAAAATAATAAAATTCCAGACAAGAATGTGACTATTGATATCAAGTGTGAGAAATTTCTTAAGAAGAATCTTCTTAATACCAAAAAAAAAAAATTTATTTTAATAGATTTGAAAATAAAATCAAATAACAACTTGATCTAAAATTCAAACTATTTTGAGAATTTTAAACTATGATAAATCATTTTGAATTAATATCAATAAATCATCCAAGGTAAATTATAAACAGATCTTCTATTATTCTTTGAAAGATCATTTCATCCCCCTTTATTTTTATGAAATACTAGGCAATTAAGTTTAGAAAAAATATGAACTTTTTGGATTTATCTCAAATGATGTAACATCAGGAATATAGCTTTGCAAAATTAGATTTGAGATAAAGATATTCTTTTATTTTTGCTAAAAGATAAAGCTTTAAAGTGTAAGACAATGATGTACTGTTTGATAGAAATTGTAAAAGTTTTGATAGTTAAATATTATATTTATCAATGAGTTTTAAAATTATAAGAATGTATCAAAGTCAATTTGTTTGGATTAAGAATATGTCTCAAACTTTTTCTCACTCCAAATAGTTTTCAAAAATGATTTGATAATCAAATCAAAAGCATATAGATCAAATGAAATCATCATATTAAGGCTCAAAATAAGGTAATTATAATTTTCAATCAAAGCTAGATAATATCACTCTTTTTATTTTTCAAATCAAGCATATTAAATATGAATTTAACTACTAAATTCAGATTTTCTAAATTTGAAAGATATTTTTAATTTCAAAGTCCTTTTCAAATAGTTGATCATTTCTTCTTTAATAATTTCCCCCCCTGTATTTTATAGTCAATGCCATAAATTGAGTAGTTTTGAAATTTTCTTTTTAAGTTGTCAACAAATGACCATGATATTTATATAAGTAAATATAACAAATGATCAAATTAATTAAAGGCAGAAACAAAATTGATGCTGAACATAAGAGTTTAATATTCGTTGATTTCATAAAGGATGTTTTCAAAAGAATCTCTACAAGAATGACAAACATCAAGATGATCAAAATGTATGACATCTATTACTTACAAAATGGATTACTAGGGAGTACTAAAGTTCTAAAAAAATAAATCCTAGCTTCCTAAGAAGAGTAGATAGGTATATCTTTAAGAAGAAAGTTCAAGTTGACTAGATAGAGAGGGTAGTCTAGTAACTCCAAATAACTGACCTTAGTCATGCATATAATCCCTCGCTAAAGTAATAGCTTGAATCAATCACATTGACTCCTTTCTGACTGATAATTGTGCCTCCATCTGATCTCATCTTATCTGTTGTGTCTGTGAAGTAAACTTTTAAATTTTTGTACAAACAAAAAGAATGATTCTGATGAAATTTCTATCGATAAATGCATTTTTTCATCCAATATACGAAATAATCAATCTGAGCTCTCTGAATGATTGATCTATGGAGGTAGAGCTACTTTTGTCTAAACTACTGGATCCTCAATCCTGACATCTATTACAGCATGAGTGTAGGTATGCAAAGTGAAATCTTCTAGAGAATATGATGCACGACTAATATGAGGAAGATCCTATTGGTCATAGTAGTCCCATTTCTATACTTAGCTGATTGGCATTGATATCTTTAATGCCCTTGACATTATCTCAAACTAACATAATGTTTAAATATATCACTACTTGAGACAATCCAAGGTACTCCTAGCATGCATCGAATATTATCAACATTCATCTCAATCTGCATCCCTTTTACTTTGAAAATTAGACCTTCAACTCTCATTTTTATGCAACCATAAAATTCTCTTGCTGATCTAAGGTAGGTGGAAAAATTCAAGAAGTAGATAAATTTTCAGTCCATTAATAAATATCCTTAGTGTCCGAGCTAATCTTATATCATCCAATATAATATTGACACTTCAAACTTCTGAGTCTAAATTTTCAACCCTAAACATTATGTTTCCAAAGAATTCTTAAATTGAGTTCAAATAGATCAAAAGAACATAAAATTTCTTAGCCCAATCTCTTAATTTTCTATACAATTAAAATTCTTTCTTGCTCTAGAATTTTAGGGATTATTTTGAAGCTTGGTCCTTCTTTCTTGTATGGGATAATGATTTGAAAAAGTCCTAAATTTTTAAATTTTTGCATCAAACTTTCTCTTCCTTTTCTTAAGAAATATCAAGCAATTATAGATTCAGAAAAGGTATATATTTTTGAATTTATTTCAAATGATATTATATCAAATATATAGCTGTGCAAAATTAGATTTGAAATAAAGATATTTTTCTCTTTTTGCCAAAAGATAAATCAATCAAATACATGGCAAATAGTGTGCTATTTGATACCAATTACTTAAAACTAAAGTCCTCTTTAAAAGTTTAGCTTTAATAATAAACGATAACTTTCTTGAAACATCTTGCTTGACATCAACTTCAAAGGATTCAAGACAACTATTTCTCAAATTCAATTTTCAAAATCATTCAATCAAAACAAAGTATGAATATTCATAAAAAAATTCAAATCAGTAATCAAGAAAGATATTCAAATCAATTTAAAAAATCAAAAATTAATCAATTGGGAGGTTTCGATGATCAAATAGGATAAGATCAAATCAAGGAGAAACTGGAAGAAGGCTTTATGTGTTCAATTCAACTAGGGAATTTTGAAATCCTTAGGGGTTAACCTAAGATACAATTCAAATTAACACATCAAGTACTTGATCTTGTATTAATTGAATGTCTTATTTTTAAGTACTTAAGTCATACACTTTTTAGGAGAATCTCAATATCTAAGCATTTTATGGGGCAATGTCAAAAATTAGTTTCTCTTGTTGGTTTAGCAATTTAAACATTCATATCCAGTAAGCATCTTTTAATTTAAATTCATTAATTATAAAATTGATATGGAGAGACTTAAAATATTATGCTAAATTTTAAAATAAACTATTTCATCCATAGCATGATATATACAGGAGAGCATATTAACTTAAAAAACCAAAACATTCAAATCATTGCAAGCATCAAAAACAATAATACTTATCAAAATATGAAACAAATAATTCAAACTTTCAATTCATAGAGTATGATCATTATAAGCAATAATAAATCATCAAAGTATCAAACATACTCAATAATTATGCTAATTAATAATCAAAATATATTTACTAAATAATGATGGCATGATGTGAGAGAAGTTTAGATTTTACCAAAACATCATCACCCATCTAATTTCATTTTTAAGGCATCTGTCAAAATATATTTTTCTTTTTATTTTATTAGATCCTTGGTGTACCTGCAAAAATTACTTTCTAGATTTTGGTACCCAAGCCATCTTGGATCCATTGAGGTTAGAGCACATAGTTCCTTTTGGAATCCAAATTTGTTTAACTAAACTATGACCAATTTTCTTAATATTATATTTATAAATTTTATGGCCTACTTTATTGCATTTAAAGCAAACTATAGAATGATTTTCAAAATAAGCTTTGCTAATCATGTTACTTATAAGCTTCTATTTTCTTAATAAATTATAGCCAATTCTAGCTTTATCAAAAATAACTTTTTGATTAATCAAAATAGATTGAAGCTTTTGAGAGCTAATTATAAACTTGTTAAGCATAGGCTTCAATCTTTCAATCTCTTTTCTTAGTTTTGAGTTCTCTTCCATAAGAGATTATTCAGAATTTGAATAATTTTATTTTTCTTTAGCAAATGAATTCTTTTCTTTCATGAAATCATCTCTTTCAATTAAGAGTTTATTCTTTTCTTTAATTAAAGATTTTTCGGATTTGAGAAGTTCTTCCTTTTCTTTAGCTAAAGCAATATTTTCTTTCAAAATATCTTCTTTCTCAATTAATAATTTACTCCTTTCACTAGCTAAGAGAGTTTTTGACTTTCTGAATTCTTTATTTTTCAGCCTTAATTTTCCAAAATCATCCATTAATTCATTAAAGGCTTCATGTAATTCATCAAATGTAAAGTCGGAAGAATTTTCAGGATTTACCTCATTTGCATTAGCCATGAGGCAATGATTGGCGATACCTTCTTTCTCTTCCTCATTTTTCTTTTCTATGCCTTGCTCCTCATTAATCAAAACTTTCTTTTTTCTTTGCCTTTTCTTCTTCTTTTTCTTTCCATCCTCATGAGCCATGAGGCATTGATTAGGGTGAGATTTCTTAACTTCTTGGGAGCTTGGTTCTTCTTCTTGATTTGCTCTCCCATAAATCATTTCCAATTTCTTCCATACTTGATTCATTGAAATACATGAAGAAATTGCATTAAATATATTTAAATCCAAAAAGCAATAAAGTATATTCATGGCTTTAGCATTTAGTTGGATTATTTCTTTATCAACAATCAATGCATTGTGTGTGTGTGGGCCATTGATAATAATATTCCATAAGTTATAGTCATGTGCTTGTATGAATATTTTTATCGTAGCTTTCCAATAAGTATATTTTGAGCCATCAAACAGTGAGGGTCGATCAATGGAATGGCCTTCATTAAATAGAGCTTCCCATTTGGGTTGCCAAGATTTTTTGCCTTTTGACCGCTAGGTCAATAAATAAATATTAGAGCATCTGCTCTGATACCACTTACTGTCCAAGGATGGCTACCTAAGAGGGGGGGGGGTGTGAATTGGGTTTCTAAAAAGTTTGGCAAAATTTAAACTCTAATGCTAATATGTGCTTCTAATTAAAAGAAACTTGAATGCTTATGATGAGTGAGCAATGTGTAGCAGTGGAATTAAAAGTAACTAACTAATGCAAATATGTAAAGCAAATAAAGCAAAGGCACAATCAAACATACGAGAATTTTATACTGGTTTGGTGCATCCCCGCACCTACATCCACTTCCAAAGCTCTCCTTGGGAATTTCACTATAATCCAAGATTATAGTGCATTTATTTTAACCCGAGATCACAAACAAACCCAGTTGGTTTTATCGAGCTCATCAACCACAATCCTACATCGATAGTTTTTTGGGTTCACTATGAACCCAGTTGGTTTTATCCTAGGAGCACCAACCACAACCTTACACCGATAGTTTTCTAGGTTCACTATCAACCCAGTTGGTTTTAACCTAGGAGCACCAACCACAATCTTTACACCATCCAATTTTTGGCTTGGATCAACTTACACCCCAAGTTTCTTTCCCCCAAAGAAACTTGTAAAGAAACAAAGATACAAATATAAAAATTTAGCACAAGAACAAAAAAAAAGAAACTCTTTTAAAGCTTAATGGAGAGGTTGAAAGATGGCTTTTGAAGCTTAGTATTCTCTCCTTTGAAGGCTGAGGGGAAGCTTGAATGAATGAGGATGATCACACTTTGAAGCTCTCTTAATTTAATGCACAAGATCCTCTCTTTTCTCCTTTTTTCTTTTGATATTCAATGAACCTCACTATTTTAATGATATCTACTTTCAATCTACTTAATCTTATTTTCTAAATATTTCTCTAGCCTTTTATACTCTTTGTGATGGATAGAGAAAGAGTTTTGGCCATTGGAAGGACTGAATAGTCATTGGAGTGAAAAACTAGCCGTTACACAAAGCTGTAAAAAATAGCTATTATGATCATTGGGTCGGCTCAGTTTTTGACTAGGTCGACTCAGTTTATAGCTGGATCAGCTCAGTCACCTAGTTCTTAAAAAAATTAGCTTTCTATACTTTCTATCTTTTGCTTTCACTAAGACTAGGTTGGTTCAGTCTCAGACTGGATCGGCCCAGTTTGCGTGCCAAGCATGCCGAGCAGTCCATTTCAAAAGAGGACAACCTAGGGGTCGTTCCTTGGGTTGATCCTTTTGCTAAAATTTGATTTTCTTTCAATTTATGCATCCAAAAATTAAGAAACTGCTTTCAAAAGATCAAAAATCTTTTAAGCTGGTTCTTAAGGCTTCTAAAATAGATTTTCTCTAACTTTGTAAAATTATAATTTTACCCTTCTTTAAGGATGTTTATCAATTCAATTTCCTTGAAGCTCTTGACTTGGTTATTTTTGTGTGGATCTTTTCTTGGATTAATTTCTTCAATTTGAACATCTAAAAAGACCTACATACATTCTTGAAATACATGATTAGTATTATTTATACTCAATATTTTGGAATCATCAAAATCAATCAGTGAGTCAACACAAAGTGAGGGCCATACCATAAGACAAATGTGCCTTAGATCTATTCAAGGTCTCCCTTATAGCTTCAATCATAAGAATAGGAAGATTTAGGGGGATCTCAGAAATCATAGAAAATATAATACAAATGTCTCTACTAGATAGAAGGTCATATCTACCACTCCTCAAAACAAGCAACTTAGTGACTATATGATGTAGGAGCCTCATTACTATGGAGAAAAGTTTTGCCTCTAATTTGTTTAGGCTTCCTATAAATTCACTTCCTAATATGACTTGAAGTCCATCTTCCTTATTTGCAAGCTCCATTTCAATATATCCTTCATGAGGTAAATGCAAAATCTCTCCTAAATGGACTGGATCAAGTACAATTTCAACACCCTCCACCATAAATTTTACTATTCTATTGGAATAACCCAAATTCAACTAAAATTCCCTTACTGAATCAATGTTGGTAGCCTCTTTTAACTGACAATAAAATTTTCAGCACTATTTCTTGATTTTTGAACCTACTATGAATCCTTTGTTCTTAAAAAATCTAAAATCAATATTCTTGCTAGGCTCTACCTTTCAGTCTGAGAGGGATACCTTGCTCGGAGTAAGAGGAGATGGTAAAGGGGTAGAAACTGGATCAGGAGCTGGGATTGGAGCTGATGAAGACATAAAAGCCATCCTTTTTCTTCTTGCTTCTTTCTCTAGGCCGTAGGTTGATTTTCTTCATTATGGGAGTGAGCAATAGAGAGCTTGAATCAAACAAAGAAGCTTGGAAGGAGGAAGAATGAAAAGGATTTTGAGAGGTAGAAAGAAGATCTATAGAAGAGAGGCTAACAGTGGGAGGTGTGGGTTTTGAGGATAGGGTTTCTAGAAACTTTGATTTTCCCCAAATATGAGAGGAAAAGGAGAGGAAATAAACACTCCTAGGAGCGATTTTGGTGGGAGATCATGGTGAGATGGTGGATTTGGATGGATTTTTACCATTGAAGGAGTGGAGAGGAAGGAAGTTTGGCATGGTTGGAATGGTGGAACAG
Organism: Cocos nucifera; assembly: GCA_006176705.1. Lineage (NCBI taxonomy): Eukaryota > Viridiplantae > Streptophyta > Magnoliopsida > Arecales > Arecaceae > Cocos > Cocos nucifera. Next base: position 103,153 of record QRFJ01005291.1, on the reverse strand, counting down.
AGAAGAAGCAAGGAGGTCGGCCTCTTTTGGCTGAAAAGATGGCTTTTTCCAAAATAAAATAAGTCACCTAAAGGTTTTTCAAAAAATTACCAAATTGCATTAGGGTCGGCCCTAGGGATGACCCATGGCTTTGAAAAATTCAATAAAGTAAGGAAAAAATTCAAAACAAAATTGAGATTAAGGGGAAGGATTCCACTCATAAGATTGATATAGAAAAAGTAGATTTGAGATTTTAATGATAGGAAAATGAGAGGTGAGCTCAATGTTTAGTTTATGATAGTTTAGACAAATAGAACTTGGAATCAAAAAGATACTTAAGCTGATGGATCAAGGATTCCTAATTCTCTCCTAATTTCATAAAATCTATCTTCACTATACACCATAGTAAAAATATTAGCTAATTATTTTTTAGTAGAAATATAATAAAAAATTATATCATTGTTTTGAACATGCTCTCTTATGAAATAATGTCTTATCTCTATATATTTTGATCTTGAGTTATTGTATAGGATTCTTTGTTAGATTTATGGTACTAGTATTATCACATCATATAAAAATTTTGTTAAGTTTGATGCCAAAATCCTCTAGTTATTGCTTAATCCACAAGATTTGTGAATAACAACTTTCAGCTGCAATGTATTCGGCCTCGATTGTAGACAATGCTACTGAATTTTGCTTCTTACTAAATCATGAGATTAAGTTAACTCCTAGAAATTGGAAAGTTCCACTAGTGCTTTTTCTATCTAATCTATATCCTGCAAAGTATACATCTAAGTATCTTATTAAGTCAATTGATGAGTTCTTAGAAAACATAATCCTAAGGTTTGAATTCCTTTTACCTATTTAAGTATTCTTTTAACAATATTTAAATGTGATTCTTTTGGATTGGATTAAAAATGAGTACATAAACAAATACTAAATATGATATTTGGTCTACTGATAGTAAGACACAACAAAAAACCAATCATGCCTCTATAAAGTTTCAAATCAATACTTTTACCTTCTTCATCCTTGTCAAGCTTGCATGATGGGCTCATGGGGGTACTAATAGCTTTGGAGCTCTCCATCCCTAATCTTTTTAGTAGCTCTCTTGTGTACTTACTTTGGTTGATAGAGATTTCTTTCTTTGTTTGTTTGATTTAAAGTCCGATGAAGAATATAAGCTCACCCATCATGCTCATCTCAAACTCCCCCTGCATGTGCTTAGCAACGTCTTGACATAGAGTTTTATTAGTAGACCCAAATATGATATCATCAACATATATTTGTATTATTAGAATATCATCATGATTTCTTTTAATGAAAAGGGTAGTGTCAACATTTTCTCTTGAAAAATTGTTATTAAGCAAAAATTTACTAAGTCTTTTATACCAAGCCCTAGGTGCTTATTTTAGTCCGTATATAACTTTATTCAATTTGAAAACATGATTTAGAAAGGCATGATTTTCAAAACCATGAGGTTGTTCTACATATACTTGTTTAGCAATATATCCATTTAGAAAAGCACTTTTGACATCTATTTGAAATAACTTAAAGTTCATAAAGCAAGCATAAGCAAGTAAAAGTCTAATAGCTTCTAATCTAGCAACTAGAGCAAAGATTTTATGAAAATCAATTTTCTCTTCTTGGTTATATCTCTTTGCTACCAATCTTGCTTTAATTCTAACTATATTTTCATTTTCATCCAATTTATTTCTATATACCCATTTTGTACTAATTATAGGATGATCTTTAGGTCTTGATACTAAGGTCCATACATTATTTTTTAAAATTGATTAATCTCTTCTTGCATTGCATTAATCAAATTATAGTCTTTTTCAGCTTCATCTATGATTTTAGATTTAAAATATGAAATAAATGTAAAATGATTACATACATCTCTAAGTGAAGAGCGAGTTCTTATCTCATGTATAGGATCACCAAAAATTAGCTCCTTAGGATGATTATGATCATACATCCATTCTCTTGAAAGATTATTTGTACCTTGAGGTTGTTCTTCACCTTCATCTTCTTGTTTGTCTTCATGTTCTTTTTCATTTTGAATTGTTGAGTCCTTTAGGGTGAGCTTATTCATCCCTTCTACAAGAGGACCTGCACCATCAATTTCTTCATTCTTTCTTAATGGAAGATCATTAGTTTCATCGAATATAACATGTATGGATTCCTCTACTACTAAAGTTCTTTTATAGAAAACTCTAAATGCTTTACTAGAAGATGAACATCCAAGAAAGATAGCTTCATCAAATTTTACATCAAAATTTTTCAATCTTTCTTTACTGTTGTTCAAAATAAAATATCAGCAATCAAAAACATGAAAATATGCAATATTTGATTTTTTTCCTTTCCAAAGCTCAGAAGATATTTTTTTAAAATTAGTCTAATTATGGCTCATTTTAGAATGTAATATACCTTGTTAATTGCTTCCGACCAAAAGTGTCTAGGAAGATTGCTTTCATAGCATGGTGTGGGCCATTTCTTCTAGAGTTCTATTTTTTCTATCTACTATCCTATTTTGTCAGGATGTCTTAGTTGCTGAAAAATTATAGTCTATGCCTTTCTCATCATAAAATTTTTCAAAATCTTGGTTTTCAAATTTGGTTCTATAATCACTTCAAATACTATGAATTGAAAATCCTTCTTCATTTGTAACTTTTTGATAAAACTTTAAGAAAACTTGAAAAGATTCATTTTTCTGTGCCAAAAAAAAAATCCACATAAAACATGAGAAATCATCAATAATTATAAAGCCATATCATTTGCCATCCAAACTGACAGTTCTAGTGGATCCAAACAAATCCATGTGTAATAATTCCAAGAGCCTAGAAGTTAAAACTATGTTTTTAGATTTGAATGAAACTCTAGTTTACTTACCTAGTTGGCATGCATCATAAATTTTATCTTTTTCAAAATTTAATTTATGTAAGTCAATAATTAATTTCTTTTTAATAAGTTTAGAAAGAGAATTCATGCTTATATGTACAAGTTTGCGGTGCCAAAGCCAACTAGTCTTATTAATTTTACTATTCATGGCCACTAGACATTGCATGTTTATTATAGAAAGATCATTCAAATCTACCATATAAACATTGCCATATCTTTGCCCAACAAATTTAATGCCATCATCATTGGGACTAGTTACAATATATAATGATGACTCAAAAATGACTATATCTTTTGTCATAAAATTGACTAATGTTAAAAAGATTATATTTTAGATCATCTACTAATAAAATATTTTTAATATATTTGGAAGGAGTGATACCAATGTTACCTATACCGATAATCTTTTCTTTGCCATTCTCTCCAAAGGTGACCATCCTTCCATTTTTTGCATCAAGTGTAAGGAATTGAAATTCATCACCAGCTACGTGTCTTGATCACCCGCTTTCAAGATACCATTTTTTATTTGTCTCTTTGGATGCAAGACACACCTACATACAAAATCAAGTCTTTACTTTAGGTACCCAAGTTTTCTTAGGTCCTTTATGGTTAGTCACAATGGTTCCTTTTAAAATCCATATCTTCTTCACATTTGAATTTTTAGATTTGCTAGAAAAACATGCATAGGATTTATGTCCTATTTTACCACATTTAAAGTAAGTGATATTTGAAACCTTATTGCTTGATGAATTCACAAAAATATTTTTTAGAAATTTTTATTTCTTTAAAGAATTATATCCAGGATCGGCTTTATCATAAATGACTTTTTGATTTTCAAGTATCATTTGAAGTTTATTTGAGCTTAGATTAAATTTTTCAACCATAGATTTTAACTTAGCAATTTTATTTTTCAAGTTTAGATTTTCTTGAGTTAAAACCAATTTCTCATTTAAAATAATCTTATTTTTTGTTAGTAAGGATTGATTCTTTAATTTTAATTCTTTGTTCTTTACCCCTAACTTCTTTAAATCATCAACTAAATCATAAAATACTTCTTGGAGTTCTTCAAAAGTAAAGTCAATAGAAGTTTCAACATTTATCTTATTTTCATGTGCCATAAGGCACAAATTGGCTTCTTCATGCGATTCTTCTTCGGAGCTCGAATCATCGTTGTCACTCCATGTAGCCACATAGCCTTTTTCTTGAATTTCTTGGAGGCCTTTTTGAGTTATGGACATTCAAATTTAAAGTGCCTCGACTTCTTACACGCATAGTATATGAGAGGCTGCTCCTTATCTTTCTCCTTGCTATGCTCTACTTTTGTAGGTGGTCTTCTCCTCTTTTCTTATTTTCTTTTCTTCAAAAACCTTTTGAACATTCTAGTGATGAGGGCTAACTCTTCATCTTGTTCATCATCTTGTGTTTGATCTGATTCCTCCTCTTATTGAATAGTGGACTTGAGGGCAATTGTTTTCTTCTTCTTGACATCTTTTTCTTGATGTTGTTTCATGCTTAGCTTGTATGTCATAAGCAATCCTAGAAGGTCCTCTAAAGGCAAGACATTCAAATCCTTGGCTTCTTGAATTACAGTTACTTTGGCTTCCCGTGTCCTTGGTAAAGATCTAAGATTCTTCCTTACAAGATCACTACTAGAATAAGACTTGCCAAGACTTTTAAGACCATTTATAATATTCATAAATCTAGTAAATATTTTAGTTATTCATTCATCATGCTCTATTTTAAAAAGTTCATATTTGTGTACAAGCATGTTAATTTTTGACTCTTTGACTTGATTGGTGCCTTCATGTGTTACTTCTAACATATCCCATATTTTCTTAGCTAATATGCATCTTGAAATATGATTAAATTTATTAGCATCTAAAATATAATATAAAATATTCATGGATTTAGCATTAAGCTGAGCCATTTTCTTATCAACCTCACCCCATTCTCTTTTGAGTTTTGCTGATTCAATACCATCAATCAATTTAGTGGGTGTGTGTGGTCCATTAACTATGATACTCCACATATCATAAATAAGTGCTTGAATGAAAATTCTCATCCGAGCTTTTCAATAGGTATAGTTTGATCCATTGAAAAGTAGAGGTCGGTTTGTGAACTACCCCTCGGCTAGTAAGATATCGACTTGGATTGCCATAGATCTTTGACTCTTGATGGTTAAATTAAAATAGGACCAGAGCACTAGAATCTGATACCACTTGTTGTCTGGCTATGCAACCCAAGAGGAAGGGATGAATTGAATTTTTAAAATTTTTAAGCTAATTTAGAATTTACTAAGATTATGTGATGATAAGCAAGTAATATGTAGTGAGTGATTTAAGTCAAGTGAAGAGATAAGTATGCAAGAAAATAAAAAAATGAAGATAGAAAGTCAGAAAATACATCACAAACAATCAAGATTTATAGTGGTTCAATGTCAACCATGCACCTACATCCACTCTCAAAGCTCCTATTTGAAAATTTCAAATCCACTATTCGTATTCAAATTGAATACAACATCGAAACCCTCTGACCCTACCTATCCCAAGCTAGAATACTTATTTTCTAGATATAAGCCAATCCAATACAATGTAATTCAAGATTTGGATCAATCTTTTCAAGTTTTGGAACCCCCCAAAACTTAAATCAAAATAATAAAATAGAGTATGAGATTTTACAACAATGAAATACAATGTTAGCCCCTTTAATGAGCAAATGAAACTTTAAAAACATTTTACACAACTAAGGTAGAAGCTTTTCTAATTTTTCTCAAGGTTGTCGAAGACTTGAATGAGCTTTTAAGGGATGAGTGAACTTGAAATGAATTCTTCTTTTACTTTAAGAGGACTTTTTCTAGGGTTGAAGTGAATGCTTGATTTTTCTTATATTTTCTCTCATTTTAAGAGCTTTTATATCTTCAATGAGTACTAGAGAGTAAACTGGATAAGTTTTGGAGCCATTAGAATAAGTTAAATGTGCATTAAATGCAACCAAAATGGACTGAAAACTAGCCTGGCATAGGGGTTGACCTCAGGGGACGACCCAAGGGTCAACCTCTATGGCACCAAACAGAAAAACCAATGTTTTGTATTTTTGACCTACAGAATAGTAGAGATCGATCCCAAGACCTATAGAATAGTAGAGGTTGACCATAAGATCGACCCTTGGGCACAGGGGCCGACCTCAGGGTTATCCCCTTTCAAGGGTCGACCTTGGGATCATCCCCTTTGAGCATACCGATCAAAAAAATAGCGTTTTAGTTAGCCCTTTTTGGCAGGGGTCGATCCTTTTGCTCAAATCTATTTTTCTTCCAATTTTTGTATCCAAAAATCATCCCAAGGGTCGACCTCAGGGTCATCCCCTTTGAGCATACCGATCAAAGAAACAGCATGCCAGTCATCCCTTTTTGGCTGGGTCGATCCTTTTGTTCAAACCTATTTTTCTTCCAATTTTTGCATCTAAAAATCATCCCAGGGGTTGACCTCAGGGTCATCCCCTTTGAGCGTACCGATCAAAAAAATAGCATGCCAGTCAGCCCTTTTTGGTAGGGGTCAATCCTTTTGCTCAAACCTATTTTTCTTTCAATTTTTGCACCCAAAAATCATAAGACTACATCCAAAAGATCGAAAATCTTTTGTACTTGCTCTTGAGGCTTCTAAAATAGATTTTCTTGATCTCCAACTTTATGAAATTATGATTTTGACCCTTTTAAGCTTTCTTTAATAAACTTGAATTTTTTTATGAAACTTAAAATATACTATAGATCTTTTTCTAAGCCAAAATCATTAGTAATCTTCTTAAATATTTTATAATCATCAAAATTAATTCTTGGAGTAATGAAGTTCTTCAAAAGTATGCAGCGATTGCCATGACTTTTTGCTCACGATCTCAGATTAGGAGCATGACAGATTTCTTAGCTTACAAAGCTTTTGTATTTTGAAATGTGATGAACATAATTACAACCATTTCTTATGTGACTAGTTCATATGCTGGGTGGCAATCAAAGTGATGGATATATGTATGGTGGTGGGTATACTTTTGTAGAGTGGACCTTCAAATGTGGCTAGCCATATCGGATGAGGTTGTTGTCAATTAGCATTAAGGCATGTGTAGCATGTGATTTGGTAAATAAGGTTACAATCACAATTTTGCACGTAGAAAGAGATGTGGGTAAATAAAATTTTAAACCATGATCTAGTTATCATCATAACTATATCATTTTTAAAGATCTAATAATTTTAGAAGATTTGATTAAGTCATTTTAAGAAGAGAAGAGAAGACTGACCAGCCAATTTTGATCCTCCTATTGACTTCACCAAGTCAGATCAAAAAGGACCCAACTCAAGCTGGTCTTAGAAGCACCTAAATTAGTCACACAGATTTACCTAATTGACATGGGTGAGCCCGAATCACCAAGTGATCTAATCAAAATCTAATTCACCAGGTTGGTCAAGTAAGTGGGATCAACGAAAGGGATATAACATTAACTCATCAAAGATCAAATCAATGCAAGTAGCTCTCAATTAAAAACCAACAATTTAAATTGCCAAACTTACCTTAAAAACCAACCAGTTCATTAGTTTTAATTTGATTAGTCTAGTAATTTTGAATTTGATCGCATAGCCATGAATCAAATCAAGTCCATTTGATTCTCGTTAAAGACATGGACTTGACCAACTACAATTACATTGAGTCTAAAGAGTTCTTGACCTAATCTAAATCAATATTTGATTAGATTTGATCAATTACTCTAAATTTAATCCATTCTTTAACCTTAGGTCTAACCTAATTAATGACCTAATTCATCTAACCCAATAACCTAAATTTTATGCTTATGACTTAGGATCTTTAATTCATAATTATAGACCCTAATTGATACCCCTTAATTTTTTAATTAAGTTTTGGGCTGATGGGTAAGGGCTCAATATTTTAAAAATATTTTTTAAAATTTTGAAAAATTCTTTTACAATCTAGCATTGTTCACTAAATGGATCGATTCATTTCAAAAATAGATCAGCTTATTTCATAAATAGTTACTAGTTATAGATTTTAATCTAAATCTATGTATAATACATAAAAAAATTATGAATCATATTAGATCTAATCTAAACATATATTCATGATTAAAATTTAGATTAAAATTATATCAAATATTCTTTTGCTGTTTATCTTCAAGAATGAGTTCATGGTAGCATCCCTACCACTATAAGAGATCTCCATCAAATGGGAGGAGATGGCCTTTAAACTATACTTATCCCTTATAACCAGATGGCTTGGTGGCTTATTCAAGCTCAATTACTAGGCTACTCGAATAAATTACATATCAAATATACTAATTTTTAAATTTTAAAACATATAAATCATGTTTATCAATCTACTGCTTTGATACCACTGTAAGAGACTGTGCAAAGTTTCTAGCTCTACTTTCAAAACTTTTTTCAAAAATTCATGTAGTAGAATTAAAAATTAATCTAATTAATTTTTAAGAGCCATTGATTATATTAATAAATCCTATACATCTAGGATCGAATGAGATGTACATGCATTTAAAATTTAAAAATTATATTACTAGCAGTAAAATATTTTTACTACTCTATATGTTCAGAACATGATACCTTGCATGGATAGCTGATCATCACAACTAACACACCACTGGAGAGGTCTTATTGATCCTATGATTGATTTTGATGATCATAAAATATTGAGTAAAAATATTTTTAATTATATATTTCAAGAATGTATGTAGCATTTTTCAAGTATCTAAAAATATTTTTAATTATGTATTTCAAGAATTTATCTTAAGGATAAATTCTTTCAAGATGCCATGCCAAAATATTTAAAAAAAGAAATTTTCATAATTTGGATGGCTCATTGTAAAAGGAATGAAAGAGGAAGAAATAAATATCTTTTGAAAGATTTGGGGTCAAGAAATTTAAGTTTGGAAGGCCAAACAATGAAGAAAAATGAAGTTAAAAATTTTAGAGCCGATCCACCAAAGAATCAAGCAAACTCTAGCATGAAATAGGATTGATACTTTGGTTTGGCACACAGCCAAGCCAACTTGAATTAGATCCAAGCCAACTCTATCAAGGTAGTAGAAAAACTACTTTTCTATTCTACTATTTGAGCCATTTCGAAAATAATCGAAGCTAGCTCTCTCAAGGTGGTAAAAAAATTATTTTTTTATTCTGTAATTTGAGCCAGCTCGAGTTAGATCTAAGCTAGCTCTTTAGCTAAGCCAGCTTAAAGATAGATCCGAGCCAGCTCGATATTGTTTAACAGCCTTTAACGGCTAGTTTCTACAATCTTTTCAATTGCTATTTTTTTTTTATCTCCAATGGCTATTTTAGAGCTTTCAATGGCTAAAACTTACTCTCCAACCATCTTCAAGGGTTTTAAAGATGGAAAATCAATTTAGAAGCTAGATTAAGTAAGATTAAGAGAAAAATTATTTTCAAATTTGAGTGAGCTCTATTGCACATCAAAAGAAGAGAAAAAAAAGAAACCAAGCTATAAAATGAAAAAGCTTTTCGAGAGATATCTTTTGCAACATCTAGTATAATCTGTCAAGCATCATTTGAAGAGAAGTGAAGCTTCAAAAGAGTATAAATTCAGCAACTTCTTTGAGCTTCAAAAAATTTATATTTTCTATTTTTTTTTTATGCTGAACTTCTTCATCCTTGTATTTTGTTTCTTTACAAGTTTTCTTAGAGAAAAGAAACTTGAGATTTAGGTCGGTCCAAGTCCATAATTAGATATTGTACAGATTTTGATTGGTTAGCCCAAAAAATCAACTGGGTTGTTAGTGAACCTGGAAAACTAATCGTATAAGATTTTGGTTGGCGCTCTTATGAAAACCTACTAGGTTTGTTTGTGAGCCCAGAAAAAACTAATCCAAGTAAATAATAATCAAGAGTAGATTATAGTAAAAATTTCAAGAAAATCTTGGAGAGTGGATGTAGCGGCGGGTTGCACCGAGCCAATATAAAATTTTACGTGTTTGTATTGTGCTTTTGATTCTTTTCTTAGTTGCTTTATTATTTACTTAGATTAGTCTTTAAATTCTTGCATAACATTTGCATGTTTTGAATCTACTGCTACTTGTTAAGAGCACGATGTTGTCGTTAAGATACTATATTTATCAATTTAATTCTAACTTCTTAAATTAATTAAAAATAGGCAGAAAGAAGTGAGTTAGATCGAATCCATAGAGAAGGTAGTATTTTAATTTTAAAATCTTTAATTTTTATAAAAGAAATTTTTTTTAAAAAAAAATTAATTTGAAGTTAAAAAATATAATTATAAATAAAAAATAAAAATTAAATAATGTGAAAAAATAAACTTGGTACTAAGATCTACTAGTTAGATCTTAGCATCTACTAGCAATAAAAATAAAGTGCAATAAAATTAAAGTATAAAAATTTAAAGAGCAGAAAAATAAAAGATTAGAATTTAAAGAGCAAAATATAAAATTTATGTTAATTAAAATTTAATTTAAAGTTTAAATATATAAAATTTAAAAAAGTAGCAAAGAAAGAAAAACTAGAAAAGATGTAATCTCAATCTTATATCGGCATCAATGTGAAGATGGCATGAGAAACAGCTCTTTTTCATAGCACCCATTATCTTGAAGCAGCCTCTAACCGAAGCATGGCTCCCATCCTATACCATCATCTTTTCATGATCAAAGACAACTTAATTTGATGGCCTAGGATCTTATTATAGGTGTTGGAGGGCTGGATCCTTTGTTTCTAGGCAATGTGAGATTATAGAGGAGTTTTGATCAGAAAAATTTGAATAAATCTAAGTGAAAATTGGATTAAAACTCTTTCTGGACAAATTCTATTCAGTTCCATGAGTTTTGGGCATCAGATCTTGATCAAATGATCCAAAATACATCAAAAATTGGTGTATAATAGCCGACATCAAGTTGAAATTAATTCTAACCATTGGATGGAGTTGATTTGGAGAGTTTTGGCCATTGGATCATGTCAAAAATCATTCTAAAATCCTTTTCTTAGTTGGAAAGAAGAGAGTAGTGGAAAGAAGGCATCCAAGGACCCAAAGAGAGTAGTGGAAAGAAGAGCTTACATTTGATTAGTGCCCAAGATCGGAAAAAAAAGATCGAGCATGGAACTCCTGTTTGGGCATTAACCTACAAATAATCTCCTAAGAAACCCTAAATCAAATATCTAGTAGAAGTAAGGACCCTTTTAGAAGAAATTTAGAATGTCTTTCCTGAAGAGTTACCCAAGCAACTGCCACCCATGCGAGGCATCCAACATGCGATTGACCTAGTCCCTGGATCCACCTTACCAAACTTGCCCAACTATAGGTTAAATCTAATTGAGCATGCCAAGTTACAAAGGCAAGTTAAGGAACTATTAGATAAATGATTCATTAGAAAAAGATTGAGCCCATGTGCTGTGTCTACATTATTGATGCCTAAGAAAGATGGATCATGGATAATGTGTATAGATGGTAGGGCGATCAATAAAATCACTATTAAATATAGATTTTTCATACCATGGCTGGATGACATATTAGATGTGATGGCAGGTTCCACCATCTTTTCTAAGATTGACCTTAAGAGTGGATACCATCAAGTCAGAATCAGATCGAAAGATGAATGGAAGACCACCTTCAAAATAAAGGATGGTTTATATGAGTGGTTGGTCATGCCATTTGGCTTGTCCAATGCACTTAGTACTTTCATGAGGATTATGACTCAGGTATTGCAATCCTTCATTGGATTATTCATGGTCATGTACTTCGACGATATCCTCATCTTTAGTCGAACAAGAGAGAACCATCTTAGTCATTTACAACAAGTCTGTTTGACCCTTAGAATGTATGCAAATCTTAAGAAATGTTCTTTCATGACTAATATGGTTGTATTATTAGAATTTGTTGTAACATCTGAACGAATAACTATAGACCCCAAAAACATTCAAGCTATAGTAGAGTGGCTAGTACTTAAGAGTATTCATGATGTTCGAAGTTTTCATGGTTTAGCCATCTTTTATCATCAATTTGTTAAAGGATTCAGTTCAATTATGGCTCCTATCACCAATTGTAACCGTAAGGAGTATTTGAGTGGACAAAATTGACTGATAGAGCCTTTCAAGAGATTAAGGATAAGACGACTCAAACTCCTATCCTATGACTATCTAATTTTAATAAAGTTTTTGAGGTTGAATGTGATGCATCAGGTGTAGGAATAGGAGTTTTAATTCAAGAGCGCCATCCTATTGCATACTTCAGTGAGAAATTGAATAAGGCTAAACAAAAATATTCTATATATGATAAAGAATTTTATGCGATAGTATAGATTTTGAGGTTTTGGAGGTATTACCTATTGCCTTTTGAATTCATCTTATATTCAGATCATGAAGCCCTTAGATTTTTAAATTCACAAAAGAAACTGAACCATAGGCATGCCAAGTGGGTTGAATTTCTTCAATCTAATACATTTGTACTGAAACATAGGGCTGGATCTATAAATCAAGTTGTGGATGATCTAAGTCATGGAGTCTTTCTTTTGTCTGCCATCAGTATTAAAGTTGTGAAATTTGAAAAGTTAAAGAAAAATAATTTTCACTGCCCTGACTTTAAAGAGATTTATGCTACCCTACAACAAGGATAATCTCGAAACCTTAGTATGTTTTTCAGGATGGATTCTTTTTTAGAAATAATAGACTGTGTATCCCACGGACATCTATAAGAGATTTTTTAGTGTGAGAATTACATGCGGGAGGAGTGACTAGACATTTTGGACGGAATAAGATGATTGAAGCTATGAAAAATCAGTTCTACTGGCCTAGTTGGAAGAGAGATGTTGCGAGAATCATAGCCCAGTGTCATACGTATGCTGTAGCAAAACATCCTAAATAAAACACTAGTCTATATACGCCATTACCTGTTCTAGACCATCCGTGGCAAGATGTTAGCATCGACTTTGTCCTAGGCTTGTCCCGAACCATCCATAAGAACAACTCTATTTGTATTGTAGTAGATAGGTTTTCAAAAATGGTCCACTTTTTACCATGTCCTAAAGCTTCAAATGCATCTAGAGTAGCTCGCTTATACTTTAATGAGGTTGTGAGATTGCATGGTCTACCTAAGTCTATTGTTTCAGACCGTGACGTCAGATTCTTGAGTTATTTCTGGAGAACTTTATGGCATTTACTAGAAATAAAACTTAATTTCTCATCTGCATATCACCCATAAATTGATTACCAGACTGAAGTAGTTAATAGGAGCTTAGGCAACCTTCTTAGGAGTCTAGTAGGAGAACATGTTAGTAATTAGGATTTAATCCTATCCCGAGTTGAGTTTGCTTACAATGATTCTGTCAATAGGTCTATTGGTAAGATACCATTTGAAGTTGTATGTGATTATCATCCTCATACACTAGTGGACTTAATCCCATTACCATGGCATGCTAGATCATCAGAAGATGCAGAATCATTTGCATAGCATCTTAAGGATTTGCATGAACATATTAAAAACAAAATTAATGTCAGCAATCAAATGTATAAGTAGCTTATAGATTCACATCATAGATCTTATTACTTTACTGAGAGAGACTATGTTATGATTCGAGTAAGACCAGAATGATTTCCACCAGGAACCATCAAGAAACTCCATGCACGTGGGGCTGGACCTTTTAAGATCTTGAAGAAATTAGGATCGAATGCCTACATTATATATTTACCATCTGATTATGGCATAATCTTAACATTTAATGTATCAGACCTAATAAAATATAAGAAGCCAATAACGATACCTAGTGATCCATTTGAGCTTGATCTTTTTCTTAAGAGTAAACCCCACCCTAAGTATCCACTACCCACTATTCCAAGAAAACATAATCGCATCGATAAGATTTTAGATGAGCAGGTTGTGTCAACTAGAAGGCATGGATATTAGCGATATCTAGTCTGATGGCAAGGCCGACCTGAATCCGAGAATACTTGGATCACCCAAGAGGAGTTGCAATTGATCAATCTAGATTAGCTTGAATAATTCCAGAGCCACAGTGGACCATACTCGTTGGAGCTGAGTTTTTTCCACCTCAGGAGAATTAGTGCGGACACCAGTTCGCAAGCCACCATCTAACTTGACTAAGCCAGACTGCCATATGTGCCACTAGAATACCATCTCTGTAGTGCATCATCACTCGAGTTGGAGCCTTAATGGACCCTTGATGCTGCCCAAAGAAGAATCCCAAATCCCTAGCCTACACCATGAAGAAGTCCTAAAAGATCAACCCAAAAATGTCCACATGGAAACTATTGATTGGTGCGAGACGTGATCCAAGTTTATCACAAGATGGCACTACCTACATGATTAGCTTGTTAGAGTTTAATTTATTTTAAACTATTAGTATTTAAATTATTTTAAACTCTTATTATTTTATCTATAAATACCTTGTATTAGAACTCTTAATGAGAAATGAATGAAAAAAATTAAACTGTTGCTTTCTTCTCCAATCTAGAGATCCTCTTTCCCTCTTGGTTTCTTCCTCTCTTCTTCTAAGTTTTCTCCCTCTGCACCTAAACTCATCCCTACACTATGATCAAAACCACCACCCCTCAACACAATCTACTATCAGAGATATCAATTCAGAGTAATGCTTGAAGATGCCTTGATTCTGAATTCATGAAGATCTTCCATAGATTGGGATCACAACTACCTGCAACAACCTAACTTCTCTAAGATCGAATCGAGCGATCATCTGAGTGGAATCTTCATAAATCTATTGAATAGATCATTATTGGTGGTAAGTAAAATTTATTTTTTAAAATTTTTTTAAATCTAAATATGAATTACAAAGCCTAATCAAGAAGAAAATTTCTCAATCATCTTCGATCCTAGATTCTTAAAAGTTAAAAGGAATAGTTATACAAGCTAGGAAGATCTACTTGCTTTAATTAATACTTTTCTTTCTTGAAAGTTTAGATCTTATTAGATTTGCTTCTATTTATCATTTTAATTGCTAAAAATAAATAAAAAAATTAGTTGCATCTTCATCCGCATATCTATCCTACATCAGAAGATGTCTTGATAGAAAAGAATGCTTTGGCTAAAGAAAAAGAAATACTTTTTTAATATGAAAAATCTTTAATTGAAGAAAATATTAAGCTGAAGATGAAATTTGAAAAATCAAAATTTTATATTGAAGAAAAAGACAACTTGTAAAAAGAAAAAAAATCTCTTTTAGAAGAAAATATCAATCTAAAAAAAAGATTGAAAGATTGAAGTCTATGCTCAACAAGTTCACTTATGGATCTCAAAAGATATAAATAATATTGAATAATCAAAATATTTTCAATAAAGCTGAAATTAGGTATAATCCCTTAAGTAAATAGAAATTTGTGAAGAATATATATAGCAAAGCTTCATCTAAAAATTATTTAATTACATATTTTAAATATAATAAAATTAACTATAAAATTTTAGAATGTAATGACAAAAGAATCAGCCAAACCTTAATCAAACAAATTTAGATTTTAAAAGAAATCATGTGCTCTAACATCCATGGATCCAAGATAACTTGGGTACTATAGATTAGCAAATGATTTTGTAGGTACACCAAGGATCCAATAAAATGAAAAGAGAAAAATATCATGGATAGATGCCTTAGAAATAAAATTGAATGGATGATGATATTTGGTAAAATATAAACTTTTCATAACATGCCATCATTAATTACTATAATTATAAAATATGTTTAATTGATTTTGATGAGTTATCACTGCTTACAATGATCATACTCTATGATTTGAATATTTGGATATATTGATTTTACTTTAATTTCTAAATCGATATATTTTTATCTATGTATTATGTTTAGTTGATATAAGCTAAAGTTATCTTAAAATTCAGCATGATACTTTAGCTTCCCTATACTGAATATGCATTCAAGAAACTTACATTGAAAGAAGCATGATTGTCTACAAATCCATTTGATTGCAAAAATGGTAAATAAGCTAAGTTTTGACAATCTCACATAAGATGCTTAATTATTGAAATTCTTCAAAAATTGCATGATCTAAATACTTGAAGATAAGACACTCTAGTCATAAAAGATCAAGTGTTGAAGTGTTGATTTGCATTGCATCAAATATTGAACTCCTAAGGATTTGAAGTTTTCTAGTTGAACTAAAATCATAGAGCCTTTATCTAGTTTTTTCTCGACCTAATGTAGATTTAATCTCATTTGATTTGATTGATTAATTTTTTATCCACTAAATTGATTTAAATATCTTTCTTGATCATTGATTTGATTATCTTTTCTTATTTTAAAAAAAAATTATTGCTGAACAATCATACTTTATTTTGATTGATTGATTTTGAAAAATAAATTTTAAAAATACTCTTGTTAAATCTTTTGAAGTTGATATTAAGTAAAATATTTTAGAAAAATTATCATTCAACTTTAAAGCTAAATATTTTAAGAAAACTTCAGTTTTAATTAATTAGTATCAAACAACTTATAATTTATTCTATATTTGATTGATTTATAATTCTAATTCTTAAAACTCTTTGATTTGAATCGATTCATCTTTATCATTTCAAAACTAAAATGATTGGTATCAAATTGAACTTGAAAGATTTTAACTCTAATAATGAATTTGATTATTATAGAGAAATAAATTTAATAAATATTTCTTTTAAATCTTTAATTGGTATCAAAAAAATTTTTTTAGAAAATTATCAATTGATTTGAATAGTTAGTTCTCATAATTATCATAAAGCAATTGGTATCATTATTCTCATAATTGGTATCAAATAGTTTGTTCTTGCCTTAAATTTTATCGCTTTATTTGAAGAGTACTGTCTCAAATTTAGTTTTGCTTAGATAATATGATATCATTTGAAATAAATTTAAAGAATTTAATGTATTTTTTGAACTTAAATATAAAATCTCTTTATGATTTATTCTGTAAGATCTAGTGGTACCAAATAAAAATTATTTATTAAAATAATTTGATCTAAAATTTAATTAATTTATTTTTTGATAAAAAATCTCAATAATTAGTATCAAATAGACCATTCTTGCCTTGCACTTTATTGTATTACTTTTGATAAAAAAATATTATATCTCAAATATATTTTGTATTGATACAATAAAGTATCAATACATTTAAGATAAAAAAATAATTAAATATAATATCTCAAATATTATATTTTTTTGATAAAAAAATTAAATTTTACTTTTGATGTGATACCATTTGAGATAAATTCAAAAAATATATACCTTTTCTGAACTTGATGGATTGATACCTCTTAAAGAAAAAGAAAACATGTTTTCTAAAAAGTTGAATATATCTTATGCTTGGTTTTGATACTCAAAATTCTTAATAGTGAAAAGCACTATCCCTTTTGAATCTTTAAAGCTCAAAGTATTTTTTTAACTGAGTTTAAGCAAATATTTTTGCATCCAAATCTTTGGAAATGAGAAGAATTGCAATTAGATTTATATTGTTCAAAAAATCTAACTATAACATATTATCTAAAAATAGCCAAGTTTGATTTAAATTTTATAGAAAAAAAGAAAAAAAATATTATTTTATATTATCTTAATTCAATACAAATTTTTGATTCTTTCAAAAAGAGATAAAGAAATTCAATCTGTATTTGTTGCTAGCTTTCAAACAAAAAAAATATTAAAGAAAAATGAACATTTAATTAAAAAGACCTTTGAAATTAAAAATATTTTTTAAATTTAAAAAAAATAAATTAGCATTTAAATTCTCGTTAAGTATGCTTGATCTGAAAGAAAAAAGAAAAGAAAAGTTAAATGATAAAATAATGTAGCTATAATTATGAAAAATAGGAGAAATGCTTTTTATCTTGATTTGATCGAAAATTTTGGTTAATCTACACTGAGAAAAATAAATTTTGATCTTAAATTCTTAATCAATTACTTTATGATCTTCTTAAATTGAACTTTCATATATTAAATCAATTTGATATGCATGATTTCATAATCTAATAATTCTTAATAATTATTGGTGCAGAATCTGGTTGATGTCGGAACTGGTTGGAGCTGGAGAAGCGAGGTCGCCATCGAAACCTCCAAAAGAAGTCCAAATCGAAGGAGGGGTGGCTTTGGTAGGACCCTTCGATGGTCAAGTCAGCTCTTTTGACCAACAAAAATGGAATGCTCAATAGAAAAAGTAGCAGAGTTTTGAGATGGAGAAGAGAGCTTGAAGAAAATATATTTGGAGGATTTGTTTTATAGACTGAGCCTATAACAAATTGATGGTGACAGCCGCAACTATTGAGTGGTGAGCCATTCAGGCCACATGAGGTTTGTTATAGAAGTTAGTGTCTATTGTCGTGACGTGTCCATTATCATGACATGCAGACGGTTGAGATTTAATTGTTGAAGTTCGGATTGAACTACTATCAGTAGCGAGAAAGGTTCGACTGGGAGAAGCCCTTCGGATGATTGAAAGGAATTCGGAGGAAGTTTGATTGATGAAGAAATCTATCCAGAGAGAGTTCGAAGGAAGTTCGTCTGGTGAAGAAGTTCAGAGAAAGTTTAACTAAAGGAGATGCCCATCTGGAGGAGAAGTCCAGCTGAAGGAGAAGTCCGGAGGAAGCTTGTCTGGTGGAGAAGTCTGAAGGAAGTTCGTTTGATGGGAAAGTTCAGAGGAAGTTCGTCTGGTGGAGAAGTTTGGAGGAAGTTTGTCTTATGGAGAAGTCTGGAGGAAGTTTGCCCAAGCAGTCCCAAAGATCGGTAGGCATACTAAAGATCGGTCAACCTAGGAAGAAGCAAAGCCATGGTTGAATCTCTTCCATGATCAAGAATCCTTCTCGACCAGGCATCGATCCAAAGTTTGGTAGGAGTGGGGTTTATCCCCAATAATAGTCCCCCTACTTTTGAGTTCAAAATTCGAGGGAAGGAAGTATAGAACAGGCGACTGTCGAAGTTTCAATCCAGATTTAGCACTAGCAGGATGGAAAGTTCAGGCATTTATTGCACTAGTATCGAAGCCTCCTTAAGTGCGAAGTGATCCAAAAAATAAATTTCAAAAATCCTACTGAGATGCTGCCCTATGTATGGCATAATTATGGTTCTGTCGATTTCCAGTCACCTATCGCAATGAGTGGGACACGCATCAATTGGAGATCGGCTAAAGGAGCCTTTCCATCATAAGCGCTCCAAACTCTGCAGGCTATTTAGGTCTGGCAATTTCTCTTGAGGACTCATTCTTTCTTACACTCTTCTCTTTCCTTCCACTATTTTCTTTCTTCTACCTGAGAGCTCTCTATTTCTTTCTTTTGATTTTTTCACTTGTCGGTGCTTTTTTCGTTCATTTCCTACCCTAGCAGTCATCTCGTTGATCTTCTAGACCTAACTAGATTAGCTTTGAACCTTTTTCTTGATTATTTCTGTATCTTTTGCATCTCGTTCTTTCAATTTCTCTGTAGCAATTATATGTCTTATTTTTTTTGATTTTGGATTTTTCTATATTTAAGTTTGATTTAAATGTCTCCTAAAATCGCTCAGTCATCCGATTCATGGAGTCTGTCCGATCCAATCTCTCAAAATCCCAACTCCAGTGAGGAGGCCGAACTCAGTAGTGTATCCCATTTGACCTTTATACCTGGCACCATTCCTTGCTCTCTGTCTTTAGATGATCTTTCACTGATTAGGATCTGGTATGAGGTCCCTCCCGAGTATGAACTAGAACTTCTAGGACCTAGCAATCGGGCTTGCTCTCCCCCACCCAGTCAATTTTGTCTATACCTGGAAACCCTTCGTGCTGGACTAAGACTTCCTCCCCCATCTTTTGTAATTAGTCTTTTTCACTTCTTGAACATTTTTCTTGCCTCCATAGTATCGAGCTCCTTTAGATTTTTGATTGGATTCCTCTCTCTCTGCCATCTTGCCGAAGTTCATCCAATCATCTCACTCTTTAGGAATTACTACACCTTCAAGCACCACCCTTCCATGAAGGACTGGTAGTACTTTTCTCCCCAATTTGGCAACAAGAGATTATTAAACGAAGCCCCTTCTTTTATTCACAACTGGAAGGAGAGGTTCTTTTTTGTATCTTGCCAAGCTTTAATGCTAGGGCTTCCTCCTTGGGGTCTTTATAGAGAGTCAATCCACCGAGCTCCTTATTTAGATAGGGGTGATCTTGACTCTGTTAGTAAACTTAGAAATTACCGGGCTCCCCTTCTACCTGAACTCTTGAAGGATCAAACTCTATTCAACATGGGTTTGAGTCTCCTCGATCCGATTGGTACTTTTCTACAAGCTTCAAATTTTCACAGGATTTTGTATGTATGTGGATGTTGCTGATTATGATCTCTTATTTATTGTAGGGATGGATGCCCAAGCCATTAACAGACTTGTAAAAGAACTTCATGCCCAAAAAAGAAAGAAAAAAGTATTAGGAGAGAGTTCAAAGAGGGTGAAGATTACCGTCCTGAGCTCCACGGCTCCTTTCGGTGCCGCTACCACTTCCAAAGCTACCGAGAGCGCCAAAGTCTCTCACCCTATCAAGGTTCCCCCTATTGTCAGGATTGATGTCGCTGGGGCTTTGGTGCCTCCTACATCCCCAATTTTCCCCGTTGAAGATCATCTTGTCGAGAGAGGAGGAGAGGAGAAGAAAATGAAGAAAAAATCGATCATTATGAAGGTGCAATGCAAGGCTCGTCCTAATCGATCCAATGATAACGACGACTTGGAAGAGGGCTGCTTCGGTACTCTGAGCACCATACGAGAGCTGGTCGACAAGTTTGCCTTACCCAAGGTCGTAGATCAGATGGTCGACCTCAATGATGCCTAACTCACTTGGGACTCCCTTGGTATCTTCCTTCAGATAATTGTCCCGCTACATCTCTTCTTTCTTTTCTCCGCTAATGCCTGTATAACTCTATTTACTCCTTGCAATTGGGTCATCAATTGCTAGCATACATCAAAAAGATAAACCATTTGAAGTTAGAGTCATCAAGTGTTTAGGAGAACCTTCAGGCCAAAGTTGACCGCCTTCAGAAGAGGACTGCTGAAGCTGACTATCTCTTGGGGGAGAAGATAGTCGAGGTTGGGGTCCTTCAGGAGGCACTTCGAAAGGGAGAGCTCATTCTGGTGGGGTTGTAGGCTGCTTTAGCTTTGGAGGAAGACAGAAGGAAAAAAGTCAAGGTCAAGATTGCTAAGCTAAAGGATGAAACCTCAAGGCAGATCTCAAAGGTAAAGGTCCAGGTGGTGGAGTTCAAGGTTTCATCTGAAATGATGGATCTGAACATTGCCTTTAGCTAGGAGGCTTTTCAAAAGGGGTACAAGCTCTGCGAGGATTGAGTGGCTGGAAAGTTTTTGAAACTTGATCTCGAGTTCCTTTATGGAGACATCTTCGATGAAGAGATTGGACCATCAGTTGTTGCGGCCGATCCTTGTCCTACTAAAGCAGCCCTTGAGCCCTCTAAGCCTGTTGTCGAGGTGCTCAAACCCATGTTGGAGCCTGAGGTTGTCCTTAAAGCATCGGGCTCCCTTGTTGCTCCTACCGAATCAATTGAACCGGCTCCTGAGTCCACGATTGCTGCTGGAGTGCCGAGCTCCTCTCCTGTTTCTCCTTCTGAGGTTGGGGGTTCTTGATAGTTGTATTTTATCTTATTTTTTTACTTTACCCTATGCTCGAAGAACTTTAATTAATAAAAGTAAATTTTTTTTTATCAATACCTTTGAGTGCTTTTGAATATTTTTCATGCATTGGATGCAGTCCCCTGTCAATGCCGATCCGCTGCCTTAGGGCATCCCTTTAAAGGCTCACCTTAAACATTTGAGTAAAGAAGTTCATCAGCTAAAAAAAATTTGAAAAAAATTGAAGATGAACTTCAAAAATCTAGGAAGAATGCTTCGAAAGCAACAATCGAGATCACTTGCTTTCATAAGCTACACATAGAAGCTTCTACAAGTCTTGCCATCAGGAAGGGTGTCTTCGAGACGGAGCTAGCCAAACTCAAGAAAAATGCCAGCGATAAGTCTTGGGCGTTAACGGTAAAAATTAGCTCCCTCGAGGTCGAGCTTATAGCAGCCAAGGAAAAGATTCAATTGTTAGAAGAGAGTTCACCGTGGTCCTTTGACAAAGCATGCTTCGAGTGGGATTGATCAAAGAAATTCTCCATGCTCCAGAAGTAGTTGCGCCATGCCGAGCTCACTTACGATACTTATCGATTGTGTTGGAGTGAAAGAATATCCAAACTTGAGCAGAAGCATCGTGCCGTTGAGAGTGAGATGGTCCGGCTTCAAAAGTAGCTCGCTGATAGCTATTATTCTGGATCGAGCAGGGAGTCAAAGTAGGTTGCAATATTGAAGAGGATCATGGGCGAACTCTCTGAATCCCTAGGATAGGAGAAGGTCGAGGTTCAGCAGCTGAAGATCCAATTAGCTTGTGGGCAGCAAGCCATTAAGGATGCAGAAGCTAAATCGAACGTTCTAAGGAAGAAGTTGTGGGAGTCAGAGGAGAACTATCGACGGGCTGACCAGATGTTTTGCAATAACTTAATGAAGAGGAAAGAGCGTTAAGAAGAGATCATCATTTTGAAGGAATCCTTAGTACTGTCTAGCAGTCCGAAGTCTGAGGGACCCGATCCTTCTTAGGATTTTGCCCATCCTTCTATTTTGTACTTGGTCTTATAGACCATCATTTTGTAACCATCCTTAACTTTAATAAAATGACTCTTTCTTCTATTATCCTCTTGCATGGATTAGATATTTGTCGACTCTTTTATTCTCTTTAACTTCTCTTTTAGTAGAATGAGCATTGAATAGTATTTTCCCTCTATTTTAAGCAATCAAAAATTTTTCTCATGTTAGGATGAGATCGTCGGGGCATTCTTTGCTCGTGCTAGGATGAGGTTCTCCTCCTATTCCTAGCAAGGCTGAAGGGGCACAAAAGGGTTGTTGAAAGGACCTCTCTTCGCATCCTAGCTTTAGTAACCAAGGTCTTCACTTTAGCTCAATGTTAGGATGAGGTTCCCCTCATATTTCTAACAGAGCTATAGGGGCACAAAAGGGCCGTTGAAAGGGCCTCTTCCCGCATCCTGACTTAAGTAACCGAGATGTTGACCCCCTAAGTGATTTTGATGATGATTGAACATTAAAGCAAGTGATTACTAATATATTTTATTTTAGGTATTTCAATATCAGAAGAAAGAGAGCTCTTTGACCAAAACAAGAAGGACATAAAGTGGAAATCAAATAAAATTCAAATCTCCTAAAATTGCCTTGGAGCAGTCTTCGAGATGTCTCGGATTTTTTTCAAGAGCTCTCGAGTGGATTGGCATGCAGCAAATGCAATTCTGGCTCGATTTTGAGAAGTCTTGAGTGAATCTTGAGATGTCTCAATCTCAAGATGTCTTGATCTCAGATGATAGAAACCCAGTTTCTATGTTTCGAGAGTGAGAGGTCTTGCATGATTCCTGAGAGGTCTCGTGGTTTCAGCGAGACGTCTCGTTCAGAACCAAGACGTCTTGGTCTTAAGCGAGCCATTTTTTTCAGAAAGGTGATTTTTCATCCGACTGAAGATGAGAGCTCTCCTGATCAACCTGAGCAACCTCATAACCTAGCGAGACGTCTTGAGAAAAATCAAGAGGTTTCGAGACACGGTGATAGCTTTTTGATGGGGCATTCCAGATCAGATTTTTTTTATTCCAATGGCTAGTTGCTGCTCTCCAACGATCGGATTTTGCTTTTTCTAAACTCCAATCATCACCAAAAAAAAGAAAATGCTGGAGATATAAAAGAAAGAAAGATTATTTTTTAAAAAAAAAAATAAGAGAAAGAAAAGCATGCTTTATTCTTGAACAAATACCTAATCTCTAATCAATCTGTTCTCTCAAGCTCTAAGGAATCCTCAAGTGCATTAACTCCACACATTCAAAGAGGCTTTCAACGAACTACAAGGATAACTTTTCTGCTCATTCAAAGGGACATTTCAAGTTGTAAAATTTTTTTTCCACTTTTCATGTACTTGGTTTCAGTAGGGGCTGAAACAAGGATTTTGGGGCATTTTTTTCCTCTATTTATTTAGATTGATTTGTTTGATTTTTGTAAGGGTTGTGGTTTGTGAACCTAGGAAAAAACCAACTAGATTTTTGAATAGTGAGTTTGAAAAAACTATCCAACTATAAACTTGTAGGATTATAGTGAAATTTCCAAGAGTGTGCTTGGGGAGTGGACATAGGTGCTGGAAGAGCATCGAACCACTATAAATTTTTTTTGTTTGTGTGTGTGCTCTTAATTGTATCTTCTATTTGCTCTTACATTTGATTCACTTAGGTTTTAATCATTTAGCACTACACATATCTGTTTTAATTTTTGAAAATCCAATTCATCCCCCCCTCTCTCTTGGGTTGTCTATCTGGGCAACAATTGGTATCAGAGCCTTGGTTCTCTACTAATTATTGATCTTATCAACTAGAGACAAAGATCATGTCAACCCAACTAGGAGGTTCACTTGTCAAAGGGCAATCCATAAATAGGCCACCTCTTTTTAATGGGTCCGACTATACCTATTGAAAAGCTTGCATGCGCATTTTCATTCAAGTCCTTAAGTATGACATATGGAGTGTCATTGTCAATGGCCCACGCACACCTACAATCATTGTTAATGGCACATCTTCTCCTAAGTCGGAGAAGGATTGGGATGAAATAGATAAAAAACTTATCCAATTAAATGCCAAGGCAATGAATGTACTTAGTGTACCCTTGATGTAAATGAATTTAACCAAGTCTCCACTTGCAATTTTGCAAAAAAAATTTGGGACAGACTTGAGGTCACACATGAAGGGACAAATCAAGTAAAAGAAACTAAAATTAACATACTAGTTCACTAATATGAGTTATTTAAAATTGATCCCACTAAATCTATTACTAGCATGTACACAAGATTCACTGATATTATAAATGATTTAAAAAGCTTTGGTAAAGTTTACACTAACAATGAATTGGTGAGAAAGATCCTGCCTAGGTCATGGGAAGCCAAAGTAACAGCCATCTAGGAGGCGAAGGATCTGAATACACTATCACTAGAGGCGCTCATTGGATCCTTGATGACACATGAGCTAGCCATGAGTCGGCACCATGAAGAAGACAACAAGAAGAAGAAAATAATAGCACTGAAATCCGTGGTTGATGAAGAAGAAGATGATCTATCCATCAATGAGAAAAATGATGAAGACATGGCTCTGGTGATCAGAAAATTCAAAAAACTTATGGGAAGAAGAAGATAAGGATTCAAAAGAGAAATTTCATTAGAGGAGAAGCCAGCAAGGAGAAAAAAAAAGAAAAAGAGAGAGATCAGCCCACTTGTTATGAATTCAAAATGCCAGAACATTTTAGGGCTGAATGTCCTCTGCTGAAGAAGGGGCCGAAAAGAACAAAAAAGAAAGCTGTGTTAGCAACTTGGAGTGACAGCGACGAGTCAAGCACGGAGGAAGAAAATCAAAATGAAGCAAACTTATATTTCATGGCACAAGATGATGAGGTATCCTCCACTTTTAATTCAGATTTTACCTTTGATAAGCTTCAAGATACTTTTTATGATTTGATGAAAGATTTTAGAAAGATAAGCTCAAAAAATAGAAATCTTAAGGAAATGACTCAAATACTCTTAAAAGAAAAGGAAGAGGTAAGTAGTAGCCATAATAAGTTAAAAGAAGAAAACAAAATCCTAAAGAATGACTTGCATAAATTAAATTCTTTAGTTGATAAATTTACTTGTAGTTCAAAAAAATTGCAAATGATTTTAAATAGTCAAAGAGGAGTTTATGATAAGGTTGGATTAGGATATAAATCCAAAGACAACCAAGTTTCTAAAAAATTTCTTCACTACACCCATCACTAATAGCACTTCTCATACCATTTGCTTTAAATGCAAAAAGGTAGGACACAAGGCTTTTGAATACAATACTAGAAGAGTTAATAAAAAGCATGTTAAAAGCATTTGGGTTCCAAAAGGAACCATATCTACTAACCCTAAAGGATCCAAGAAGACTTGGGTACCTAAAACTATCACTTGATTATTTGTGCAGGAATGCCTTGCAGCCCAAGGATCAAAATAGGATTGGTATTTAGATAGTAGCTACTCAAAGCATATGTCGGGTGACAAGCAATAATTCATCATCCTAGAAAGAATGGAAGGGGGAGTAGTCACCTTTGGCGATAGTGACAAAGGTAAAATAATTAGCTTTGGTAAAATTCAGATTACTCCTTCGACCTTTACAGAAAATGTATTATTAGTTGATAATTTAAAATATAACTTGCTTAGTATTAGTCAACTATGTGATAGAGGTATTAAAGTCTCATTTGAATCTTTTTTGTGCAAAGTATCTAGTTCCTTGGATGATAGTTTAAAATTCATTGAATTTAGGCGTGGGAACATCTACATGGTGAATCTTGATGAAATTGCCATGAAGAGCGGTTATTGCCTAGTTGCAATGAATGCTAACATAAAAGAAACTAGTTGGCTTTGGCACCAAAGATTAGGTCATGCTAGCATGCATACTCTTTATAAATTGCATAATAAAGACTTAGTTAAGGGGCTACCAAAACTAAATTTTCAAATTGATCATGTTTGTGATGCTTGTCAATTCGGAAAACAAACTAGGGGAAGATTCAAATCCAAAAATGTAGTTTTAATTTCTAAGCCTCTTGAATTGATTTGTATGGATTTGTTTGGACCTACTAGGACCACAAGCCTAGGAGAAAAGAAGTATGGTCTAGTAATTATTGATGATTATTCTTATTTCACTTGGGTTCTATTTTCAGCTCACAAAGATGAAGCATTTTCATTATTTTCAAAGGTTTACAAGAAAATAACAATTGAAAAGAACTCTACTATGGTATGTATCCATAATGATCATGGCATAGAATTTGAAAATAAATACTTTGAAGAATTTTGCAATGAACATGGCATAGAACATAATTTTTAAGCATCTAGAACCCCATAACAAAATGGAGTTGTTGAAAGAAAGAATAGAATCTTAGTTGATAAGGCCCATACCATGTTGTGTGAAGGCAATCTATCCAAATACTTTTGGGCTGAAGCCATTAACATAGCATGTTACATCCTAAATAGAGTTTCTATTCGCCCGATTTTAAAGAAAACCTCCTATGAGCTTTGCAAAGGAAAAAGACCTAATAGTAATTATTTTCATATTTTTGGTTGTAAATATTTTATTCATAACAATGGTAAAGATAATCTAGGCAAATTTGATGCTAAGGTAGATGAAGGTATTTTTCTTGGATACTCTATATCTAACAAAGCATATAGAGTCTTCAACAAACAATCTTTAGTTATTGAAGAATCAATACATGCCATTTTTGATGAAGCTAACAATCATTCTTCAAAAAAAGAAGATGTTTTTGATGATGATATAGGAATTTTCGAAGATGGAATGAAGGAGCCAAATTTAAGGGACAATATCATTCATGACAAAGATAACTCTACAACAGTCATTGAACAAGATAAGGATGTTGAGATTGAAGCATCTAATGATCATAAAGATCTACCCAAGAAGTGGAGGTATGCACATAATCACCCAAAGGAATTGATTTTAGGTGATCCTTCACAAGGGATAAGAATTAGATCCTCTTTTAATGATACATTTGATTATCTTGCATTGTTTCTCAAATAGAACCTAAAAACATAGAAGAAGCTGAACAAGACTCTAATTGGATGCTAGCCATGCAAGATGAACTAAACTAATTTGAAAGAAATAATGTATAGACTCTTGTAAATAGACCCATAAGTCATCCTATAATAGGTACAAAATGGGTATTTAGAAATAAATTGGATGAACATGGTAATGTTGTAAAAAATAAAGCTAGATTAGTTGCTAAAGGATATAATCAAGAAGAAGAAATTGGCTTTGATGAAAAATATGCACCTGTAGCAAGATTAGAGGCTATAAGATTGTTACTTGCTTTTATCTATTATATGAATTTTAAATTATTTCAAATTGATGTGAATAGCATCTTTTTAAATGGTTATATTGTCGAAGAAGTATTTGTAGAACAACCATCTGGATTTAAAAATCACTCACTTGCTAATCTTGTATATAAGTTAAATAAAGCACTCTATGGACTTAAACAAGCACCTAAAGTTTGGTATGAGAGATTGAGCAAATTCTTATTATAAAATGATTTTATCAAAGGAAGTGTAGACACCACACTAATTTTGAAAAAGAAAAATAATGACCTTCTTGTAGTTCAAATATATGTGGATGACATCATATTCGGAGCTACTGATGAAATTCTTTGTCAAGTGTTTGCTAAGTTGATGTAGAGTGAATTTAAAATGAGCATGATGGGGGAGCTGAATTTCTTCCTTGGACTATAAGTCAAACAATCAAAGGAAGGCATTTTCATTATCCAAACAAAGTACATCAAGGAGATGCTCAAGAAGCTTGGCATGGAAAATGGAAAGGAAATCGGCACACCCATGAGACCTTCTTGCAAACTTGATAAAGATGAGAATGGTAAGAATGTAAATGAAAAGCTTTATAGAGATATGATAGGATGTTTACTTTACTTAACTGCAAGTAGGCCTGATATATTATTTAGTGTATGCATGTGTGCTAGATTTCAATCTAACCCTAAAGAATCACACTTATTAGCTATTAAAAGAAATTTTAGATATTTGATCTACACACATAACTTAGGTCTTTGGTACTCAAAACAATCTTCCATTGAATTGATTGGATACACTGATGCAGACTATAGACGATGTAAAATTGATAGAAAGAGTACCAATGGCACTTGTCAATTTTTAGGATTGAACTTGATCTCTTGGTATAGCAAAAAGCAAAACTCTGTAGCACTGTCAATGACCGAGGACAAATATGTTGCTGCGAGGAGTTGCTATGCTCAAATACTTTGGTTCAAACAATAACTCGAAGACTTTGAAATTAAGCAAAATAAGATACCTATTAAAAGTGATAACACTAGTGCCATAAACCTGACAAATAATCCTGTTCAATATTCAAGAACCAAATATATTGAAATTAGACATCATGTTCAAAATAATAACATTGTGCTTGAATTTGTTTCAACTGAATATCAATTAGCTGATATTTTTATAAAACCTCTAAGTGAAGATAGATTCTCTAAAATTTAGGGTGAACTTGGTGTATGTGATCCTCTATAAAAATATTTAATATTAAATTTTTTTGATTATTTTTTGGTCTCCCTCTATCATCCTATACACTCCTAATTCAATTTTGAAAAATCGAAAAAAAAGAAGGCTTGAAATTTCATTTTTATCCTAATTCTTGCAATGAAATCAATCTTTTTCATGCTCTTGCCTTTTTATGATTCTCTTATTGTTGTGATTTTGATGTTGATAAAAAGGAGGAGAAATATTAAGAAGAAATATGCAAATGCATAATTAAATCTAACATACAAAATATAAATGTATAATCATTCAAATCAAAAATACAAATTCACAAAAAGGGACTTTTAGAAAATGAAATGATTGAAATGAACAAATACAAAATAAAAAAAAATGTTATTCAAATCCTATTCATTTCATGAGAGCATACACTAAGGGGGAGCTTTAGCACAAAAATTTTGTATTCATTAGTTCTTGATATATGTTGCTTACATTCCTTTTATGGCTTGCTTAATGTTTTGTCATCATCAAAAAGGTGGAGATTGTTGACCCTCTAAGTAATTTTGATGATGACCAAACATTAAAGCAAGTGATTACTAATATATTTTATTTTAAGTGTTCCAATATCAGAAGAAAGAAAGCTCTTTGACCAAAATAAGAAAGACATAAAGTGGAAATCAAATGAAATTCAGATCCCTTAAAATTACCTTGGAGTAGTCTTCGAGACGTCTCGGATTTTTTTCGAGAGCTCTCGAGTGGATTGGCATGCAGCAAATGCAGTTCTGGCTCAATTTTGAGAAGTCTCGAATGAATCTCGTGATGTCTTGATCTCAGATGATAGAAATCCAATTTTTATGCTCTGAGAGCAAGAGGTCTCATAGGATTTTCAAAAGGTCTCGCAGTTTCAGTGAGACGTCTCGTTCAAAATTGAGACGTCTCGATCTCAAACGAGCCAACTTTTTCAAAAATGTGATTTTTTGTGCGACTGAAGATGAGAGCTGTCTTGATCAACCTGAGAGGCCTCGTAACCTGATGAGACCTCTCGAGATAAATCGATAGGTCTCGAGACATGGTGATAGCTTTTTGATGAGTCATTCTAGGTCAAATTTTTTTCATTCCAATAGCTAGTTGCTGCTCTCCAATGGTCAGATTTTGCTTTTTTTGAACTCCAATCATTATCAAAAAAATAAAAATGTTAGAGATATAAAAGGAAGAAAGATTATTTTTCAAGAAAAAGAAAAAGAAAAGCATGCTTTATTCTTGAACGAATATCCAATCTTCAATCAATCTGTTCTCTCAAGCTTTGAAGAATCATCAAGTGCATTAACTCCACACATTCAAAGAGGCTTTCAACGAACTGCAAGGATAACTTTTTTACTCATTCAAAGAGGCATTTTAAGTTGTAAAATTTCTTTTTCTCTTTTTGTGTACTTGGTTTCAGTAGGGGTTAAAACTTGAGTTTTGGGGCTTTTTCTTCCATCTATTTATTCAGATTGATTCATCTGATTCTTGTAAGGGTTGTGGTTGGTGAACCTAGAAAAAAATGAACTGAGTTTTTGGATAGTGAGGCCAGAAAAACTCTTATTGGATTATAGTAAAATTTCCAAGAGTGTACTTGGAGAGTTGACGTAGGTGCTGGGATAGTATCGAACCACTATAAAATTCTCTTGTTTATGTGTGTGCTCTTAATGTTGTCTTCTATTTGCTCTTACATTTGATTCACTTAGGTTTTAATCATTTAGCACTACACATATCTATTTTAATTTTTGAAAATCCAATTCACGCACCCCCCCCTCCCCCCTCTTGGGTTGTCTATTTGGGCAACACGAGGTCTTCACTTTAGCTCAATGTTAGGACAAGGTTCCCCTCCTATTCCTAACAGGACTATAGGAGCACAAAAGGATCATTGAAAGGATCTCTCCCCACATCCCGGCTTATGTAACTGAGGTCTTGACTTTAGCTCAATGTTAGTTTGAGGTTCCCCTTCTGTTCCTAACAAAACTACAGAGGTACAAAAGGGTCGTTGAAAGAGCCTCTCCCCGCATCCTGGCTTAAGTAACCAAGGTCATTGCTTTAGCTCAATGTTAGGACGAGGTTCTCCACCTGATCCTAATAGGGCTAACTTTGTCTAATGATAAAGTTCGGAAGGCTATTTTCTATCATCATAGTTTTGCACTAAGATCGAAGATATTAAAATAAGAAGATTTTATTAAAATAAGATTATTGATAATATATGCGTAAGTTCTCCGATCTCCATAGGCATGGGAGATTGGTGCCTCCGATCTTCTTCAAGTAATAAGTTTCGAGCCTGACGACCTCTTTGACTTCGTAAGGACCTTCATAGTTTGGGTGAGCTTTTCTTAATTTTGAGATTGTGAAATGGTTGCTCGTCGAAGTACCAAGTCTCCTACTTTGAATATTTTGTCTTTGACTCTAAAGTTAGAGTAGCGGGCCACTCTTCATCTATAAGTAGCCATCCAAACTTGGACTTCTCATTTTTCCTTCAGCAAATCGAGATTTGCTCTGAGGTCCTATGAATTGCATTGCTTGCTGAAGGCTACAACCTATGCCGATGGTAGCTTGAGCTCTATCGGCATGATCACTTTCATTCCAAAAACCAAAGTGAATGGTGTTTCTCCAGTCGACAGCTTTTGGATAGTTCGGTATGCCTATAGGATATGGTAAAGCATGTCTGCCCAAGTCTCTCTTGCTTTTTCAAGCCTTGCCTTGATTACTTACAATAAGGTTCTGTTAGTCACTTCTACTTCACCGTTCGCTTGCGGATGAGCTACTAACGTGAAGTTATGGGAGATGTTCAAATCTTCACAAAATTCAGCAAACTTTCTACAAGCAAATTATCGTCCATTATCTATAATAAGTGTTTAGGATAGGTTAAATCTATAAATAACCAACTTCTAGATGAAGTCTTGCACTTTGGCTTTAGTAATCTTTGCCAGGGGTTCAGCCTCGACCCATTTGGTGAAGTAGTTGATCGCAACTAAAAGAAACTTTCATTGTTTGGATGCCATCAGGAAGGGGCCAAGTATATCCATTCTCCATTATGCAAATGGCCAAGGGGCGCTTAGTGGGGTAAGCTTGGAGGCTGGTTGTCTTTGTATACTTGCATTCCTTTGACAGCAGTCGCATTTCCTAACATATTCGATGCAATCATGGTGCATAGTCAGTCAATAATAATCTTGCCAAAGCAGCTTGTGAGATAGGGATCTGGCACCCAGATGGTTTCCACATATTCCTTCATGCACTTCCCATAATGCAAAATCAGCCTTGGAAGGTCGAAGACATCTTAAAAGCGGCAAAGAATATGATCTCTTACAAAGTTTGTCTTCATAAAGTACATACCGGGAGGCCTGATTCCTCAACTTTCGAGCTTCCTTTAGGTCGTGAGGGAGAGTTTCACCTCTGAGATAAACAGTCAATGGATCAATCTAGCAGGACTCATGGTCAATCTTAATGACAATCAGTGGCTCTTCCAAACTTGGGCATTTCAATACTTCAAAGCATACTTCCTTCGGAAGTTCATTGGGGGCAAGTATGGCTAATTTGGGTAGAAGGTCGGCTTTGGCATTTTCTGCCCCTGGGATCCATTGGATATTGAAACTGTTGAATGCCGATATCAAGCTCTTCACTTTCTTAAGGTATTTTATCATATTTTCCCTCCAAGCCTTGTAATTGCCGCTGACCAATCCCACTATCAACTACGAATCACTATAAGCTCGGAGCGATCTGCTTCTAGTTCTTTTGCTATCTTTAGTCCCATTATCAGAGCTCCATATTTTGCTCCATTGTTCATTACAGGAAACTCAAAATATAGTGCATACTCGACAATAACTCCTTCCGGGATGATCAAGATCAGTCCAGCTCCTACACTATAAGCATTGGAAAAGCCATTCACATACAGGGCTCAGAAAACTTTGGGAAGGTTTGCTCTTTCATCGGGAAAGCTCTGTTGTGGCCATGGAATGCTGGCCTCATTCTGCTCAAGTTCAGCATCATCTAGGATCATGCATTCAACTATAAAATCGACCAGTATCTAAGCTTTGACTGACGGCCAAGGTTGATAGTTGATGTCAAACTCTATGAGCTCAATTGTCCACTTTGTGATTCCCCCAAAGGCATCTGTTCGATGAAGAACTATCCTAATTGGCTGATCAGTGATGAGTGTTATTGTATACCCCAGAAAGTAGGGTCAAAGTTATTGAGAATTATGTTCCAAAGCCAATCATCAGCCTATTGACAATTAAGCTTTTTTATAATTATAATTAATTTGTTAATTAATAAAAATATTTTGGCATCTTTTTCATCATAAGTTTACATCTTCTAATGAACTCCATTATTGTGATGAAGTCCTTAGGACTGTTTAGTTTTGATAAAAAGAGGATTTATCGATTAGTCCTTAAATTTGTTCACGATCAAATGATAGGCTGTTAATTAGGGCAACAGCGTCTATCGAGCATAGATCGCTATATGCCATATAGGTTGGTTGTCCTCTTAATCAAGGAGTGTAGAGACACTAGTATGGAATACAGATGAGATGTATGGGTACATTGTCATTGAATGTAACCAACTCCAGAGCATTATGGTGTCGAGAATGTCTTTGATGGGATAAAGGTATAAGTATCCCTTAGACCTGAGATCACCTCAGTGACTTGCAAGCAACTCACTATACTTTGGTATCAGACTAACTGAATTTTTAATTCAGCAATAGAAGGTTTCTGAGCATAGTCAAGTACTTGCGAAGTCGGAGTGTGATCAAGATTGAATTCACCACTCCAAGAGTTGGAGAAGAATGTATCACTGTATTTCAATATAGCAAAATCTTGGCCAGGATAATCCATCATATAGATTTGATATTTTGAAATATAATGTGGACAACCTAATCAGAGTTGATAGTTGAACTCTGATGTGTCCTACAAGCATTGCGGTCAAGGAGATAAATTATATGGAAACTATATCCACATGGGCTCTAAGGATGGTGTTCTACACCTTCGATCTATCCGACAATCGGGTATCATTGCTAGATGGTCACTTCGATAGATACAAAAATTTATTTCTATGCTACCGACCTAGGTTCGAACCTATGAGGTCACACACATTAGATCTT
The DNA here is from genome assembly GCA_006176705.1 of Cocos nucifera. NCBI lineage: Eukaryota > Viridiplantae > Streptophyta > Magnoliopsida > Arecales > Arecaceae > Cocos > Cocos nucifera. Next base: position 69,013 of record QRFJ01005291.1, on the reverse strand, counting down.
AAGATTTGATTGGATGGTTGATCAACAATTAAGAATCGTTCTAGAGTTAAACAATCAATACGATTGATGTTTAACGTAGTGCAAGTATTGTAGGAGGATCGATTAGCAATTGGATTGCTAATTGGCTTAATTTGATTAAGCCAATAGGCTAAGATTAAGTTTAATTAAATATTATTGAATTAAATTTAGTTTGGACTTGATTGGATCAAATCCAATTGGTTTATTGGATAACCCATGTGCAAGGAAGAACTAGTCCTAGTCTAACTGCGACTCAGATTAATCTAATTTTCTAATTTGATTAAAAAATAAATAAGAATTAAATTTAATTTAATCTAATTTAATTAAGTTCTTAAATGGGTTAGGATCTTATTTAATTAGGTTAGTTTAGTCTTGATTTTATTTGGTTAAAAGATCTTGTTTGACCAAGTCAAAATAGGAGTCCTAGTGTGACTAGGACTCCCTATCACTTGCGCCACTTAATCCTCACGCCCCATGCCCTTTTTGTTTTATTTCTTATATAAAAATTCTTCGCTCCCATGGCTTCTCACGCCCTCTTTCTCTCCTCCTTTTTTTATAAGACAATTTGTTGGAAGACCAAGTCAAAAGAGGAGTTAGTTTTGCTTAGGATTCTATGAGATAGAATCCTTGTTGACCAAAACACCTTCCCTTGAGTGTCATCCCCTCTTTTAATTAATTCTTATCTTATTCCACAAAAATAATCTATTTTTTTGTGCACCCTCCCTTACTGATCCATATCAATAATTATGGAGGAGGCGCCCAAGTGTTGGGCGCCCCAACAACTTTCCATGTTTGGACATTCCTAGTCTAGGATTTTGATATAACTTGGACTCTTCTTTTTCTCTATTTATTGGATGAATTTTATTTTAATTTTTTCATAAAGTATAGAACTTTAGGAGAGATTTGGGTTTGGCAAAAATCAGAGGAAGAGGGTCCTTGGGCATGGGGGTTCCATAGGCACCAATCTAGGTGTCTAGGTGAGAGAAAAGAGAAGAAGAAGTGGATCTTCTTTTAAGGCTATTTTATTTTCAATTTCTCCTCCTTTTCTTGAGTTTTTCTAAGAGTGTCTTAGATCAGTAAACTCTCATCTTCATTCTCATATTTTAAAGAGTCTAAATTTTAAAGAAGGAAGCATCGGATCGACCGTCAAAAAAGGATCAGCACAGTACTAGCATGTTGTGCTGATTTTCTGCATTGAACTTTAGAACAGAGATCGTAGGCTCGTGTGGACGACTCCTAGAGACTGGATGCATGTGTAGCTCATGACATCATCCTCAAGTCTGGATCAGCAAGTTAAAACATCTAACTTGCTCAAGTAATAGATATGATCTATAAACTTCATACCTGCATTTGATGTAGTATAGATTTAGGTTGATTTGATCAACCTTTTACTTTCTTATTTAATTTTAATTTTTGTTTTAATATCATATCTTGATCATATAATAGATCTAAGATCTAGATATTTATATATTTATTTAAATAAATATTTAATTTATTTAAGTCTTTTACTATAAGATCTTGAAAATGTTTTCAAGATCTACCTGTAAAACCCTAGATCTGGTTCCTTCAATTGGTATCAGAGCTAAGTTATTATTACATGATTTTTGTACATGTTTAGATTATTTCTTAGATTAGATCTAATTTATAATCTAATTATTAAATCTAAAATTAAAAAAAAATTTAGATCTCACGAACTGCCATAAGGTTATCCTATTGTAAGGTTTAGCCCTTATAATGAATAGGTTGTCCTAGTTCGTAATGATCTGACTTTAATCATAAATTTATTAGATTTAATCTAATTTTATTTATAATTTAATAGATTTAAAATAATTTTAGATCTAAAAATAAAATATTTTAGATTGCATGGACTGCCATAATGTTATCCTGCGGTAAGGTTTATCCCTTACAGTGAATAGGTTGTCCTAATACGTGCTGATCTAAAATACTGATCATAAAATTTTAGATTAGATCTAAAAAATTTTATGATCTAATTAAAAATATTTTAATCTAGTTTTAATCTTTATAAATAAGTTAGATTTGATCTAGGAAGATTTATGATTGATTATTATTGAAACTATTTCAATTTTATGAACCTGTTTAGATTAGATCTAAAGTAGATTCATGTTTATGTTACTTGCATATTGATTATAAATCAAACATGCAACTTGGTTGATAGAACCATGTTATAAAAATATTTTACAAATATGAAAACTATTTTCAAAAAGTTAAATCCCAACCCTCAGCCCAAAATATAATTAAGAATTAAAAAGTTGTTTGATTAGGTTCTAGAATTATAAATTGAAGATCCTATGACACGAACCATAACACATTGCATTAATGGGTTCGTGGAGATTAGGTCCATTAATTGGGTTAGACCTAGGGTTAGATTAAAGAATGGACTTAATTAGAGAATTGACTAAATCTAATCAATCGTTGTCTTAGATTAGGTCAAGGATTCTCTAGATCAATTGCAATAGTTGTAGTTGGTCAAGTCCATGTCTTTAACAAGACCCAAGATGGACTTGATTCTTGGCTATGCAGCCTAGCATGAACTGTTAGGTTGATCTAATTAAAACTAATTAAACCAGTTGGTGTCTAAGATAAATTAGACCAGTAGTTTTTAATTGACAGCCTGCTTACCTAGCCATTTCTAATGGTGTCTAAGGCAAGCCTGGCAAACTCTTCCACTGATCGAACTTACCTAGTCTCTTGGTAAGATTATGTTTTAATGAGATCGCTTAACTATTCGAGCTGACCCATGTAAGCTAGATAAATCAGTTTGACTGATTTAATTGCTCCTACACTGGCCTATTAATGGTCTCTCTTAAGCTAACTTGGTAAAATTAGTGGAAGGGTCATGACAAGTTGGTTAATCTGACTTACTCGCTTCTATAAATTAAATCCTCTAAAATTATTAGGTTCCTAAAATGAAATAGTTATATGATAACTGGATCATAGCCTTCCATTAAAGTGGATGATAATGAGTCCATTGGTTGGATAATCATTGGAGGCCCATAGGCCTAGTGCTTATCAATTGATGGAATTATCAGTCATTGTATGATCTCTTGGATACATCTTTCTAAATGGTGGTCAGATGGGCAAACCAAAGTTGGGCCTGATCATTCATTGGTTGGATGGGCCAAGTATGGTCATGTTAATGGTTGGACCAAGCTAGATCCTTTTCTAAGAAAGCCAAAGCCAACTGATCAGGGCCTGGGGCAAAATTTAATTACTAAAAATTATTTGGAGAAATAATTGGTTATGAACTTATCCTTAGATATACATGGGTGGGCTAACCAAAGTTGGGCTCGTGTACAGTCTATATGGATTCTAGTACCTACTAAGGAATTTGGGTAATTCCTCCAATTGGAGGAAGAGGCTACTAATTCGAATATAATAGTGGATGAAATCTTTTGATTAAAGTCTAAATCTTTAGGTTTAATGAATCAATTACTAATTAGATTTTAATTTTTCTTTATGTAGACATGGCCACTTTCCTATCGCTTCGATCATTGTTGGATAATGATAAGTTGGTGGGACCCAACTTCGGTAGCTAGAACCAAAAGTTGAAGATTATCCTAGAGCATGAACGAATCCTATATGTGCTGACAGATCCTGCACTTAACGGGCTAGCTTCCAATGCACATGGAACAGTCAAAGACACTTATCAGAAGTAGCTCAGTGATTGAACCATGGTGCACTGCATTATGCTGGCTACGATGAGCGATAAGTTCAGTCGCAGGTTTGAGACAACTCAGCCAAATGAAATGCTCCAAGTGTTGATTCTTTTGGCACACCTAATGACATTGGAGGCATAAGACTAGTTGCACCATCTTCAATGTTAGAATGCTGGACGGAGCCTCTATCACTGATAATGTACTGTATATGATCGAACTGATAGAGCGCTTGAGCAAACTCGACTTTTCCTTGCATGAACAACTTGGAAAAGATGCAATACTGAATTTGCTACCAAAGTCTTATCTTCCTTTTCTTACTCATTATAGAATGACAAAGCCTGATGTAAACTATCATGGCTTACTAGGGTTACCTCAGAACTTTGAGAAGGATCACCAGCTCCAAAAAGAGTCGATGAACTTAGTGGGAGGTTCATCTTTTGGTTTTCGACCCTTTAGGAAAGGAAAGAAGAACAAGAAGAAGAAAATAAAGAAGGTACAAGTTCAGACTGGGACATTAGTGCAGGGCAAGACCAGGAAGATCAAGTCTGATAAGAGTCAAGCTGAATGCTTCTTTTGCAAGAAGCAAAGGTACTAAAAGAGGAATTATCCTTGGTACATTACCTTCCTAAATTCGAACAGGCAGAGAAAGAAGCAAGCTATTGTTGGGCAAGATATTTATATAATAATTCTTTGTAATTTTTTTATTTATGATATTACTGACTGGTATTGGATATCGGTAGCCCTTACCATATTTGCAATTTATTGTAGGGGTTGTAGGTCAGTAGAAGATTTGAGCAAGGTGAGAGATTCCTAAACGTTGGAGATGGAAGACTAGTTCTAGTTCTAGCTTTAGAAATTTTAAAACTTGTATTTGAATCTCATACTGTTGTTCTTAGTGATTGTCATTTCTATCCTAGTTTTTTTTTAAATATCATTTCTATAGGCCTTTTGGCCATAAATAATTATGAAATTTTAATAAAGAAATGAGTTTGTATGGTCATTGTGAATGGTGTTACTGCTTTTTGTGGACAATTGAACAATGATGTATATATGTTATCACAACCTATTAATGTAGTCTATTCTACTGGCAAGCACCCTAGATTAGATAGTGTATCAGATATCTACTTATGGCACTATAGGCTAGGTCATATAAACAAGAATAGGATAAATAGGTTGACTCAAGAGGGAATCCTCGAAGTTAATGATTGTGAATCACTGCCAACCTATGAGTCCTGTCTTCTTGGTAAAATGACCAAGTCACCTTTTACTAAAAAAGGTGAGAGAGCCAATGAGCTCTTAGGTCTAGTACATACTGCTGTATGTGGACCAATGAGCACAAGTGCCAGAGGTGGATATATCTACTTCATCATTTTTACAGATGATCTATCCAAATATGGATATGTCTATCTGATGAAACATAAGTCAGATTCTTTTGAAATATTCAAATGATTCTGAAGTGAAGTAGAAAAATAAACTAGAAAGAGTATTAAAACTCTTCGATCTGATTGAGAAGGAGAATACCTTTCTGATGAATTTCTCACATATCTAGGAGAGAATAGGATTCTCTCCCAATGGACTCCTCATGGAACACCACAGCATAATGGTGTATCTGAAAGGAGGAATTGGACTCTGTTAGACATGGTCCGATCCATGATGGGATTTGCCAGCTTGTTGATATCCTTTTGAAAATATGCACTCGAATCGGCTTGTTATCTATTAAATAGGATTTCAAGTAAGTATATAGTTAAAACCCAATATGAGATATGGATAGGGTGTAAGCTAGCACTTTCACACCTTAGAGTTTGGGGGTGCCCGGCTTATGTCAAATAGTTAATTATAGATAAACTTGGACCTAGGTCTGACAAGCGTACATTCATAGGGTACCCTAAAGAGATCAAAGGATACTATTTCTATCATGCGAATGAACAAAAGGTGTTCATCAGCCTTAGGGCATCCTTTTTGGAAAAGGAGTTCCTTAGTGAAAGAACTATTGCCTCTAAGGTTGAACTTGATGAAGTTCAATAGGTAGAAAGTCCGACATAGAATGTTGAACCTAAATCAGATTTGATCAGATTAGATCCAAAGCCTAGTGAACCTGTACCATTAAGGCGATCTAGTAGAGTACCGCACCATCCGGATAGATACTATGGTTTCTTGGTTTAGGATGGTGATCCCATCGAACTTGATGAGAATGATGAGGATCCGATCCTTATATGGATGTAATGCAGACATCTAACTTTGAGAAATGGCTAGAAGCCGTGAGATCCAAAATGAATTCTATGAAGGTCAATGATGTATGAACATTAGTTGACCCACCTGAAGGGATTAAACCCATTGGGTGTAAATAGGTCTTCAAAAGAAAGAGGGGCACTGACAAAAAGGTGGAGACCTATAAAGTCCGTCTGGTTGCCAAGGGGTATTGACTATGATGAGATGTTCTCCCCTGTGGCAATGCTTAAGTCCATTCAGATCATACTTAACATTGCTACCAATCTGGACTATGAGATCTGGCAATGGATATGAAGATAGCTTTCCTAAATGGAGAGCTGACCGAAGAGGTGTATATGATACAACCTAAAGGGTTCACATCTACAGATGAGTTCAAGGTGTGCAAGCTTCAGAGATCTATTTATGGATTAAAGTAGGCATCTCGAAGTTGGAACATGCATTTTGATAAAGTGATCAAAACATATGGCTTTGTTAAGAATGAAGAAAAATCCTATATTTACAAATGGGCAATCGGTCTAGCAATGGTATTCTTTATTTTGTACATGGATGATATTCTCTTAATCAAGAATGATATCCCTGTACTACAACGAATAAAATTCTGGATGTCATCATAGTTCTCCATGAAGGACTTGGGTGAAGCATCCTACATCCTAGGGATGAAGATCTATAGGGATAGATCTAAAAGGATGCTTAGTATATCCCAGTCCATGTATATAAAAATTATGTTGAAGAGGTTCAGCATGAAGAATTTCAAAAAGGGCTGTCTCCCAATAGGCCAAGAAATTTCTCTCTCCAAGAAGGATTGTCTGATAACTTCTAAAGAAAGAGAGCATATGAGTAGAATCCTATATGCTTCGATAGTGGGGCCTATTATGTATGCAATGACATGTACGAAACCAGATGTGGCATACTCACTAGGAGTGGTGAGTAGATGCCAGTCTGATCCTGAAGAAAATTACTAGAAAGTGGTTAAAACTATCCTTAAGTATTTAAGAAATACTAAAGACCAATGGTTGGTTTATGGTGAGTTAGATCTAAAGCTTATGGGATTTACGGACTCCAGCTTTCAATCTGACAATGATGATAGTAAAAGTATGTTAGGGTATATCTTTACTCTAAATGGTAGAGCCACCTGCTGAAAAAGTTTCAAACAGCATACAGTGGCTGACTCTGTTTGCGAAGTAAAGTACATGGCAGCATCAAATGCAGCAAAGAAAGCTGTGTGACTGAGGAAGTTCATCACCAAGCTCGGAGTAGCACCCTCCATTGATGGTCCAATCCTGCTCTATTGCGACAGCACTGGCACCATAGCTCAAGCAAAGGAACCGAAGGCACACTAGCGGACAAGCACATCCAGCGCTGCTTTCATTTGGTCTATGAGATCATGGATCATGGTGACGTCGACCTTTGAAAGATCGATGGAAAGAAGAACCTAGCCGATCCTTTCACTAAAGCCTAGACAATCAAGGAGTTTGACAACCATAAGTCGAAGATGGGTATTAGGTACTGTGCCGAGTGGCTTTAGGATAAGTAGGAGTTATTAGAAATTATGTCCCAAAGCCAATCATCAGTCTATTGATGGTTAAGCTATTTTATAATTATAATTAATTTATTAATTAATAAAAATATTTTGGCTTCTTTTTCATCATAAGTTTACATCTTCTAATGAACTTCGTTATTGAGATGAAGTCTTTAGGACTGTTTAGTTTCGATAAAGAGAGGATTTATTGATTAGTCCTTAAATTTGTTCACAACCAAATGATAGGCTGTTAATTAGGACAACAGCATCTATCGAGCATAGGTCGCTATATGCCATATAGGTTGGTTGTCTTCTTAACCAAGGAGTGTGGAGACACTAGTATAGGATACAGGTGAGATGTATGGGTACATCATTATGGAACGTGACCAACTCCAAAGCATTCTGCTGTCGAGAATGTCTTTGATGGGATATAGGTATAAATATCCCTTAGACCTGAAATCACCTCAGCAACTTGCAAGCAACTTACTATGCTTTGGTACTAAACTAACTGAATTTTTAATTTAACAACGGAAGGCTTCTGGGCACAGTCAAGTACTTGTGAAGTTGGAGTGTGATCAAGATGGAATTGACCACTCCAAGAGTTGGAGAAGAATGTATCACGATATTTCAATATAGCAAAACCTTGGCCAAGGTAATCCATCAGATAAATTTGATATTTTGAAATACAATGTGGACAACCTGATTAGAGTTGATAGTTGAACTCTCAGGTGTCCTATGAGCATTGTGGTTAAGGGGATGAATTATATGGAACCTATATCCACATGGGTTCTAAGGATGGTGTTCTACACCTTCAACCTATCCAACCATCGGGTATCATTACTAGATGGTCACTTTGATTGGTACAAGAATTTATTTCTATTCTACCGACTTACGTTCGAACCTATGAGGTTACATACATTAGAGCTTATGAACTGATCGAATGGTTGATCAACAATTAAGAATCTTTCTAGGGTTAAACAATCAATACGATTGGTGTTTAACCTAGTGCAAGTATTGCAGGAGGATCGATTAGCAATTGGATTGCTAATTCACTTAATTTGATTAAGCCAATAGGCTGAGATTAACTCTAATTAAATATGATTTAATTAGATTTGGTTTGGGATTGATTGGATCAAGTTTAATTGATTTATTGAATAAGCCAAGTGCAAGGAAGAACTAGTCCTAGTCTAACTATGACTCGAATTAATCTAATTTTCTAATTTGATTAAAAAATAAATTAAAATTAAATCTAATTTAATATAATTTAATTAAGTCCTTAAATGAGTTAGGGCCTTATTTAATTAGGTTGGTTTAATCTTGATTTTATTTGGTTAAAAGATCTTGTTTGACCATGTCAAAACAGGAGTCCTAGTGTGACTAGGACTCCCTATCACTTGCGCCACTTAATCCTCATGCCCCATGCCCTATTTGTTTTGTTTCTTACTTGAAAATTTTCCACTCCTATGGTTTCTCACACCCTCTTTATCTCCTCCTTTTCTCATAAGGCAATTTGTTGGAAGACCAAGTCAAAAGAGGAGTTAGTTTTGCTTAGGATTCTATGAGATAGAATCCTTATTGACCAAAACACCTTCCCTTAATTGCCGCCTCCTCTTTTAATTAATTATTCTCTTATTTCATGAAAATAATCTTCTTTTTTGTGTGCCCTCCCTTGCTGGTCCACACTAGTAATTGTGGAGGAGGCGCCCAAGTGTTGGGCGCCCCAACAACTTTTCATGTTTGGACATTCCTAGTCCAAGATTTTGATCTAACTTGGACTCTTCTTTTTCTCTATTTTTATTTTAAAATTTTTTATAAAATATAGAGATTTAGGAGAGGTTTGGGGTGTACAAAAATTAGAGGAAGAGGGTCCTTGGGCATGGGGGTTCCATAGGCACCAAAGTAGGTGTCTAAGTGAGAGAAAAGAGAAGAAGAAGAGGGTCTTCTTTTAGGGCTATTTTATTTTCAATCTCTCCTTCTTTTTTTGAGTTTTTTCTAAGAGAGTCTTAAATTAATAAACATTCATCTTTCTTGTCATATTTTGGAGAGTCCAAATTTTAAAAAATGGAGCATTGGATCCACCATCAAAGAAGGATCAGCATAGTACTAGCATGCTGTGCTGATTTTCTGTATCAAACTTCAGATCAAAGATTGTAGGCTCGTATGGATGACTCCTAGAGGCCAGACACGTATGTGGCTCATGACATCATCTTCAAGCTTGGATCAGCAAGTTAGAATGTCTAACTTGCTCAGGTAATAGATATGATCTATAAACTTCATACCTGCATTTGATGTTGTATAGATTTAGGTTTATTTGATCAACCTTTTACTTTCTTATTTAATTTTAATTTTTAATTTAATATCATGTCTTGATCATGTAATAGATCTGAGATCTAGGTATTTACATGAAGGAAAAAATCTAGTTTTTTAGGTCAGATTCATTTAGATCTGATTGAATCAAGAGAGATATTTCAAAAATTTTTCTCTTAGATTCAAATCAGATCTGAGACTTTTTAGATCTGATATTATTGATCTAATAAAATAAAATAAAAAATAAATTAAATCTAACTTAATTTTATCTTATTGTGGATAATTTAATTACCCTATAATGATCCTGATGTCTGCTTGAGATTCTAGATCTAGCCATGCAAGTGCCTGACCTCTACCGGTATCCACTCGGCTAGGATCTAGAGATCTCCTTCTTCTTTATCACTTCTCTAAAAATTAGATCTAAATCTAATTTTAAAGATCTTCAAAACTTCTTTTGAAGATGTGAGTTGTCTCTTGCAGCTGTGCTACCTTCTTCCTTTTTCTATCATCTTTCTCTTGCTTGGATCGCACCAAACTTGTGCCGAAAAATTCTTGGGCATGGATAGGAGAGAGAATGCCTAAAGGTGGCATGGATGAGGAAGAGGGGCAGCCTTATGGCATAGGCAATGGGTCTAGCATCTTTGATCTTACCATAGATAAGATTTTTATAGATCCTGTAACACCATGCAGTGCCACATCATCCCTGCCAATCATGGCTTTCTATGCAATCAAATCTAAATCTGATTGATAGGATGACATCATCTAATCTAATCAGATGAGAGCCCCTCTAAATCATCCTTAGATGGTGCCAAGACTAGGTCAAAGCAGTCTTCTAGGCGCCATCCAAGTAGAATCCCCGAAGCAACTGGAGTCCCATTTGTACGAGACTCCAGATGCTTTATCCATGGGCGCACGCCTCCCTAGGTGTGCACCTCTTATCCATCTACTTTTTAGTAGGTAGACTGATCCAAGAACTCTCTCCTATGATGGCTTGACATATGGGCAGATGTCTAAGTATCAAAGGTCAATGTTTGACCAAATGTCCGAAATAGGATTTAGCAGGTGATGAAAAATAGCAGGTGTTGTCTCAAATTCATCTCATAAATTAAGACAGTCCTTTTCTAACTTAGACAAGCTTCAGTCAGACCAAGTAAAGGTACCTGAGTGAGCCCAGACACATTTAGCTCAGTCGAGACAAACTTTAATGACAATTAAAGGAGAACATTATGCTTAATCATATGCTAGCATGATTTTCTTGAATCTAATTGAATCTAATTAAAATCAATTGAACTAGGTTAGTCCAATTAAATATATCTAGATCGAAATCCTTGTTTGTGTGATCCAGTTAGATTCAGTTTCATATGGTAATGAGATATGTCATGATCTCTATCATCAACATCATCGAAACACCTTTCGATGGATCAGAACTTTTCTGATTCAGACAACTAGTATGATTGATCATCTAAATCATTCTAATTGCTCTCAAAATCTACCAGTGACACCTAGTAGCATATGGTGGCAACCTATTAGAATTGAAAATGAACCTCTCAGTGTAGTTACCTGTGTGATTAAGTTCTTCTATCTTGAGCCTCGAGTGGATTGGGGTTAAGGTAATCTCATCAAATCCTAATATCCATCATATGATTAATCATTTGATTCAAGTCTAATGTGAAAACCTTAATAGAAACTCTTTCTATTATTTCACTGTAACATAGCCATGGGCTTATGGACTTGATTCTCATGATCATCATAGGGCTACTCCTAATCTACCGAGGTAGATAGATTCCCTATTGGTGCAATCCAATTCGTATAATGAACATGCTATAGCCAACATACACCTCAGGATTTCGAATGGCTAGGAGACTGAGTCATGGTATAGTCAAACTATAACACCCTCAAGGTGAACTATCGATGCACCTCAGGTCAAAGAACCAGACACACAACTGCAGCTTCGATCCAATCATCGATGAGAAGGTAGACTTCCTAATGACTGCTCGAGATGGTCATGCTCAGTACCCTCATTCTCTAATGAGTACCTGTACTCTTGCTCTGGTGTCTCTACATCGTAGACCTAAGATTCATCTACTATAAAGAAGCAATTGTACACTAATCTTCTGGATCAATCACCATCCTCATGATGATCTTACGGTCAGGAGCATTTTATGAGTTAATAATGAAAATTCATGTCTTAAATTTTGAACTCTTGAAAATAAGAACTATCATTGCCATTAACTCAAGGAATATACCATAGACACTAAATACAATTATGATAGAAAATAATCTATTTTATTATTTATAGTCAAAATTATAATTTTGCCCTTAGAAGTGTATAACAAGTGTCAGCCAATTCTAGCTTCTAAGGTACACATATCTAACATTACATGTTTATTTAAATAAATCTTTAATTTATTTAAGTCTTCTGCTGTAGGATCTTGAAATGCTGTAGGATCTTGAAAAAGTTTTCAAGATCTACCTATAAAACCCTAAATCTGATTCCTTCAGAAGTCACCTGGCTGCAATCAGAAGAGCATAAGTTAATTTTTTCAATTTAGTATACCTAGTCTCTACATCCCTCAGGACTCAGCTTATATAATAGATTGGTCGCTACATTTTCACCTCTTCTTTGACTAAAACCACCGCAAGGGCTGTTGGAGAGACTGCCAAGTACAGAAACAATCCTTCTCCAAGTTCGGAGGAGGTGAGCCGAGGTAGCTTTTGAGCGATTCAAAGACACCACTTTTCTGATTAGGCACTGAATTTCTTTTATTGATTTTGAGATAGTCATTTTCTGGATGGCTCGGATCTTCTCCAGGTTGGCCTCGATTCCCCGCCTCAAGACCATGAACCTCAAAAATTTCTCCGAGGTTACTTCGAAGGTGCACTTGGTTGGATTCAACTTCATCTTATATCTTTAGAGAGCGTTGAAGGTCTCTTCAAGGTCGACTACATGATTGATCGAAGTTCGGCTCTTGACAAGCATGTCGTCTACGTAGACCTCCATGTTGCGATCGATCTGCTCTCTAAAAGTCTTATTGACAAGACACTAATATGTCGCGCCTGCATTTTTTAGTCCAAAGGGCATGATCCTGTAACAATAAAGACCACGGTCAGTAATAAAAGCAGTTTTCTCCTCATCCTCTGATGCCATCCGAATTTGATTGTAGCCAGACAAGGCATCCATGAAGGTGAGAAGTTTAAGGTCCGAAGTTGCATCCACCAGTTGATCAATTCTAGGAAGGGGATAACTATCTTTTGGATAGGCGTTGTTTAGCTTTTTGAAGTCTATGCACATTCTTCATTTGCCGTTGGCCTTCTTGACTAGGACCATATTGTAGAACCAACTTGGATAGTTGACTTCTTAAATGAACCCAGCTTTAAGGAGTTCGTCCACTTGCTCTGCTATCACCTTCTGTCTTTCTGGTGCATGGCTTCAAACTTTTTCTTTCACTGGTCAACATTTGGAATCAACAGCCAGCCGATGCTCCATTACCTCGATGTCAATTCCTGGCATATCTATGGGGACCAAGGCAAAGGCATTAGCATTCTTTCGTAAGAAGGCAATGAGCTACTTCCAAATTTCTCCATCCAAGCTAGAGCCGATCTGCACCTTGTGTTTTGTGTTTCCATCATCTAGAAAGACAGCTACTAGATCTTCCATGGGTTTGCCCCACTCCTCAGTAAGGTCGTTGCGAACATCCAGCCCATCAATTGGACAAAGGATGGGTTGGCCACTTTTTTGTATAGTGATGGAGTAGCAATGCCTTGTTAGGGCTTGATCTCCTCTGACCTCCCCTATCCCATGACTTGCTGGGAACTTCATCTTTGCCCGAAGTGCTTCAGACCAGGTCGGCCAAGAATTGCATTATAAGCAGACAAAGCTTTTACTACCAAAAAGTTGACTTATGCTCTAGCCCATTTAGGGTGTTGTCCTACAGCCACAGTTAGTGTTATTATTCCCTCAACTGGCACAACATCACCAACGAAATCCACCAATGAAAAATTCATAGGTCCCAGATGGTTATTAGGTATAGATATTTTAAAGAAAGCATCATAAAATAAGATATCGATAGAGCTTCCATTATCTATCAGAACATGGCATATATTATAGTCAGCAATGTTTAGAGAGATTACAATCACATCATTATGCGAGAACTAAACTCCTTGAGTATCTTCATCAGTGAAAGATATTGATTCTTCAATCCTTTGCCCCTTCGCTTCCCCCACCAATCCGCTAGCCTCTCCCCATCGAAGTCCCCAAGAAATGGTGTTGATGATGCTGAGGGGTGGCCAATCTTCTTGTTGCACTTCCCTCCTTCATGGTTCGGGCTAGGATAGTGTCCTTGGTCGATCTTCCCTTACATCAGGTTGACGTCGTAGGAATCGACCAAACCGACCTTGCCTGATGAGCTCCTCGATCTCGTCTTGGAGCTGGATTCATTCCTTAGTATCGTGACCATGGTCACGATGGTAGAGATAGTACTTATTAGGATTTTGCTTGCTAGGATGAGACCACATCTTCTTCGATCTTGGCAGCTGCTCCTTCATCTCCATCAAGATGAGTCTTCGGAGCGTTGAGGGGAGCATAGGTGTGAAACCTTTTGGGGGAAGAGTTTCATCATACCCTTTGATCAGGGATTCTCTGACAACGAGATCGAGGAGGAGTTCGGGCTCATCTATTCTCGAGAGGAGTTCTAGAGCACGATCGAGCTTCACTCAGCTTTTTTCTACTGTAGGCTTGCTTAAATCATCTGCCTACCACTCTCTCGCGGCCTCTTCATCCTTTGCCTTGAAGGCCTCTTCTATCCGAGTGTAACCATCAGTCTGGGCTAGCATATCAGCAAAATCTCTGGGATACTTCTTCTTCAGGAAGAATAATAGATTATTCTTCTAAAGGCCGCTCTTTAGTGCAGCCATTACAATAGACTGATCCAAGTTCTAGACCTCCAGAGCTTCAGCATTGAAGTGGTTGATATAGGCCCGAATGGACTCCCCTTCCTTTTGCTTGATATGGATAAGGGAATCCAAGCCTCGTTGGGGACGTCGGCTATTGAAAAAGTAAGCCACAAATTGGTGGCTCATCTGATCAAAAGAAAAGATAGTACTCGATTTAAACATCGAGTATCAATTTTTGGCAACTTTTTTCAGAGTAAATGGAAAAGCTCAGCACAAAATTATGTTCGATGCATCATCGAGAAGCATCATGATTTGGAAGGTCTCCAGATGGTCAACCAGATCAGCAGCCCCATCGTAGCTCTCAAACTATAGGAGCTTGAAGTTCGGCGAGATTGGTTCCTACATGATTCATTGGGAGAAAGGAGTGTAGATGTGGGAGGGAGGAGCATGATGGAGTTCTTCGATTTGTCGATTCATTTTTTGCAGTTTTTGGTTCAGAAGATCCTCACGGTCGTAGATCTCCAAAGTCTTCTGGCATAATGGGGGTAAGATCCCCCCAAGGGTTGAATCATGATCGGAGCAAGGGCTCTCTGCTCTCTGCTTCCCTTTTTCGAAAGTTATCGATCGACTCACCCAAGTCGATCATCCCCATACCGGATCCTGGGGTCTTAATGTAGCTACCTCCAACTGGGTAGGTGCCGAAGGTCATTGTTGCTGCATGGCCTGCACTACTCTAGTGAGGCCTGTAACCTGCTGGACCAGCAGGTTGAATTGCCCTGCATCCATTATTGCTATTGGTGGAGCTTGAGATACCACGGATGAGATAAGAATGGATAGATCTGGATGAGATCTGGCCACGGAGGTGGTTGACCGTCGAGTCGAGGCCTTCTGAGAAGGCATCCTCGTAAGATCGACTAGGAAAGGACTTCGAGGAAGAAGAAGAGAGATCTCTACTGAGCGCTCCTTTAAGAATAAGAAAACCTCAAAAGAAAGAAGTCCCTTCCTCTAGCACCAATTCTATTGGTGTAGAATTTGATTAATGCTAGAATTGGCTGGAGCTGGAGAAGCTAAGGTCGCCATCGGGACTTGCAAAAGAAGTCCAAATCGAAGGAGGGGTGGCTCCAGCAGGATCCTCTGATGGTCAAGTCAGCTCTTTCGGCCAACAGAAATGGAATGCTCAGTAGAGAAAGTAGCAAAATTTTGAGATGGAGGAGAGAGCTTGGAGAAAATTTATCTGGAGGGTCCCTTTTATAGACAGAGCCTATAACAAACTGATGGTGATAGCCATAACTGCTAGGTAGTGGGCCGTTCAGGCTTTGTGGGATTTATTATAGAAGGTAGTGCCTTTTGTTGTGATGCATCCATTATCGTGACATGCAGATAGTTGAGATTTAATTATTGAAGTTCAAACATAACCACTATCAGTAGGAAAAAAGGTTCAACTGGGAGAAGCCCTTCGGATGATTGGAAGGAATTTAGAGGGAGTTCGATTGATGGAGAAATCCATCTGGAGAGAGAGTTCAAAGAAAGTTCATCTGGTGGAGATGTTTGGAGGAAGTTAGACTGAAGAAAAAGTCTATCTAGAGGAGAAGACCATCTAGAGGAGAAGTCCGAGAAGTTCGACTGGAGGAGAAGTCTAGAGGAAGCTCGACTAAAGAAGAAGTCCATCTAGAGGAGAAGTCCAAAGGAAGCTCGTCTGGTGGAGAAGTCCAAAAGAAGTTCATCTGGTGGGAAAGTTCGAAGGAAGTTCATCTAGTGGAGAAGTTCGAAGAAAGTTCGTCGGGTGGAGAAGTCTGGAGGAAGTTTGTCTGGTGGAGAAGTTCGGAGGAAGTTTGTCCAAGGAGTCCCAAAGATCAACAGGCATACTAAAGGTCGGTCAACCCAGGGACAAGCGAAGCCATGGTTGAAGCTCTTCAATGATCGAAAATCCTTCTCAATCAGGCATCGGTCCGAAGATCGACAAGAGCGGGGTTTATCCCCAACAATAATTAATTGGTTAAATTGAATTAGAAATATAATCTTACTCTAAGAATTGAATTTGATACATACTTCTAGTTTTGAAACTCATTTGAAAATTTAAATATAATAAAAAAGTTTTGATGTGCTTTAAAAATCTTTGTAAAATCATTTGTATCAAAGTAATTTTTACTCAAGAAATAAATTTACAAAAGATAATTCTCATTTGCTTTGATACTATCATTGATTTGCTCGATACATACTTGATACATATCTTTTCTAAATTTAAATGATGAATTTTCATTAAGAAAAGAAAAAAATGAATAATGATGTGCATATTATGCTTGATTTCGTGTTCAAATATTTTAAAAAGCTCTATTCCTCTTAAAGCTTACAAGTATATATTTGAAAATCTGATTAAAAAATCATATTCATTCAAAAAGAGGAAGAGCCTTTGATATTTGAATTCAAGCCAATTTTTGAAAAGAAAAGAAATATTTTAAGCATATTTTGAATCAAAAGATAAGTTTTCAAAGGAAAGCAGATTTATTTGAATTGATTTTTTGAATTTAATACATCTCTCATTTTGATGCATTCTTACATATTATTGATTTTGATGTTTTTTCAACCTTCCCATGAGCTTTTTAATGCTGTCAAAAAGAAAGAGAGGAATGTTGAGTATGTTGGATCCTCATGCTTAGAGTTTAAGTTGGAACCAGAGAGAGAAGAGTAGAGAGTTTTAGGAAGAAAAGCTTCATTGTATTCCACTCTACTGTAAAGATACAATACCTGGATTTATATACCCTAGAATTTCTGCTTTACCATATGAACCCTAATAAATCCAAACTCCAGCTGAAAAACTTCCCTAGGTTAATCCAATAAATGAAAGCACTCACCGAGCCCATGTCCATATGTCTCACATGCTCTCATCCCCTGGATCTGAACTTGACCCATACATAAGTTAGCCTCCTTAAGATCTTATTGGTCTAGGCCTTAAGACCCTAGGATAAAAGCCTATCCTAGAACTAAACAGAAAATCCCATCCAGTTCTATTTGCCACCATCAAGCTAGCTCTATCAGGAGCCAAGCTAGCTTGGCTTCATCTTGCCCGAACCCTATCTTCTGTCTGCCTGAGACAGTCGGCTCGACTGCACCCTGAGCCAACTTGATCTCAGCTCGAGCCAGCTCGACTGCGTATCCGAGATGGCTCGACTGTGTTTCAGCCCCTTATCTTGGTTGATTCTTCTCCTGGCTTCAGTCCTTTGCTCCACCTTGTGTCCTAGATTTTTGGAGTACCTACCAAGCCCCCCTCAAGGTCCTCACACCTGAACCTCGAACCTGTGTAGGGCTACATGCCACCTTCACCTAGGATAACTCCTGTCCTAGCCCTAGGACTCACACCTATCTTAGTCTCCTGGAGCCAACACCCTGGCTCTTCCTATGGCCTTCCAAGGCTTGGAAGCACCACATCAAATCCTACAATCTTCACCTTAGTCGCCCAAGCCTTGGCACACCTAGCAATATTTTTCTGCACAAATCCACTATCGATGCATGCCCTGATAGCTACTTATGCACACCTTACCATCACTATTCTTCTTCAACTACTGAGATCCCTTTGAGACCTTTAGGATGACCATCTCCACCACTGAAGACCTTAGCTTGCTTCTATGCACCATCCTTGGAGTTATAAGCACCCTTTTGCTTGGTAGCCGCATCAACTATCCTTGACCTTTTTGGAGAATTTGCAGCAATCCTATGCCAATGCCTACTGCATATCTTGACATGGTCTCCTTAGAACCTCGCCTGTCGTCCTGCATGTGCTACTCCACCTGAAACTATGCATCTCTAGCATTAGTGCTAGGATATTGGTCCTCCTGCACTCCTCCGCTCTGAACTCATATCATATCTCTCTTCATCTGTGAAGCCACCTTTGCTCGGTGCTCCACTTGAAATCAAAGTCCCCCTGATGCCATAGAAGCTGACTCTATAATCGAGTCTCCCAAGGACAACCACTCAATGATGCACTACTGAGCCTATCGTTGCATCTCGAACATTGTCGCTGCTCCTTCGGACCCTCCACACTCTACAGATCTGTTTGAAACTATCTCAGATACATCGCACCCCATGGGCTCCTCCGAGAAGACCAAGAGCTCATCTGACTCTTCACTTACAGTGACCGAATCGATAGAATCCAAATTTTCTCCTTCCTTGCACTTTTTCCAAAGCAGACATTCTCGCTTAAAGTGCTCTGCTTCATCATACTTGAAGCATCTCTTGAACCTCTTGCTGACCCTTCTTCTTTCTTTGCCTAGGCCTTTTTGAAATCATGAGACCCTCCTTGAAGACCTCCCTCTTCGTCATCCATTCCCACTGCTCGTTAGACCTTAGCACTGATACGATATCCTCGTACACCAACATCTTCTTACTATACAGCAACGTCGTCACCAATGGATCGAAGCTCCCGAATAGCAAATATAGCAATAATAAACTTTTATCCTCTCCTTCGAGATCAATCCTAATGTTGAGCAAATTCATGCTCATCTAGTCGAACCGCTAAGTATGCCCCACAATATCCTCGCCCTCTTGCATCTGAAGACTGTATAGTTGCTTTTTCAGCATCAACTTGTTGCACATGTTCTTTATCATATACAACCAGCGTAACCTCGACCATAAACCCTTAAATGTCTTCTCCTCCAACATGCCATACAATACCTCATCTATCAGACAAGTCCTAATCATGGAACATATCCTTTTCTCTAAGGACATCCACTCCTTATCTATCATCTTCTTTGGTCTATCTTCCAAGATCGAATACAATCTCATCAAAACCAGTATATCCTCCATCCTAATCTTCCATATCATGAAACTTTTTTTTTCATCAAATTTCTTAAATCCTACATTCAACCCACTACTCTTCATGATTGTATGAATCAAAAATAGCGAACAGGTGGATCTAAAAAAAGTCCTTGATTAGGGATGGTGGACAGCAGCCCTATGATCTCTTTCTTCCTCATGAAGCCTAGAGAAAGCCTTTGGGTCTGAACCTCGCTGCTGATCTCTGCTAAAATCTGATCTTCTTCCTCCTCCATGCTCAATCAGGCTCTGATACCACTTGTTGGATCCTGGTACCTCTTTGATACCAATTATTGGAGAGAAGAAGAACAAAGTAGATGGCCGGCACCTAGGGCTTAAAGATGGAACCAGAGAGAGAAGAGTAAAGAGTTTTAGAAAGAAAAGCTCAATTATATTTTACTCTATTATAAAGATACAATACCTGAGTTTATAAATCCTAGGATTTTTGCTATACCACATGAATCCTAATAAATCCAAACCTCAGCTGAAAAACTTTTCTAGGCTAATCTAATACATAAAAGTACTCACCGAGCCCATATACATATGTCTCACATGCTCTTATCCCTTGGATACGAACCCAACCCATACATGAGTTAGCCCCTTTAAGACCTTATTGGTTTAGACCTTAAGACCCTAGGATAAAAGCTTTTTCTAGACCCAAATAGAAAATCCCATCCAGTTCTATTTGCCACCATCGAGCTGGCTTTGTCAGGAGCTAGGCTAGCTCGACTTCATCTCGTTCGAACCCTATCTTCTATCTGCCTGAGATAGCCAGCTCAACTGCATCTCAAGCTGGCTCAATCTCAGCCCGAGCTAGCTCGACTATATATCCGAGCCAGCCCGTCTGTGTGTCAGCCCCTTATCTTGGTTGATTCTTCTCCTGGCTTTGATTCTTTGCTTCATCTTGTGTCCCAAGTTTTTGAAGCACCTACCAAGCCCTCCTCAAGATCCTCACACCTGAAACTCAAACCCGTGCAGGGCTACACGCCGCCTTCACCTAGGATAATGATAGGAATATGATGTTGTCGTTAAGACACCATGTTTATCAGTTTAATCCGACTTCTTAAAATTATTGAAATTGCATAGATAGCAGTGAGTCGGATCGAATCCATAGGGAAGATAGTATTTTAGATTTAAAATCTTTGATTTTAAAAAGAAAAAGAAAAAAAAGAAGAGTTTTGGGATCAAAAGTGAAGTCAGAAAATAAAAAGCGAAAATTAAAAGGTGCAGGAATTTAAACTTGGTACTAAGATCTACTAGTTAGATCTTAGCATCTACTTGCAAAGCAATAATTTAAAGTGTAGAAATTAAATTGCAATAAAAATAAAAAGTAAGAAATTTAAGTGCAAAAAATAAAATTTTTATTAATTAAAATTTTATAATTTAAATACATAGAATTTAAAAAGAATAAAATAGCCTGATCTATGATCTTGGATCGGCATTGGCAGAAAGATGGTGTATAAGCTCGGCTCTTCTTTTCGGCACCCGTTGCTTCGAAGCAGCCTTTAACCCATAGCCTGGCTTCACCCTGTACCAAAGCTTCACCTTGATCGGAGATATTGATTTTTGGAGGCCTGGGATCCTTTTTATAGAGCTAGGAGGGCTGAAAAGTTTGCTTCTAGGCAACGTGGGACTAATGACCTTTGTAATCATCAAAATTTGAATAAAATTTGAATTAAAATAGCTCTGATATATCTCTAATAAATTTGATAAAATCCAGCCATTCAATAGGAATCCAACGGTCTAAAAATCATCAAAATCGGATGCAGATCAACTCAGATCGGGTCGGATTAAATTCTAGCCATTGGATCGCGCTTGATGGAGGAAATCTGACCGCAAATCACGTGCCTGGGAGTTTGATCATCGTTGGGAGCTTTCTGGACCGTCAGATCATTTCCTGGATCGAGCGCTACCATCCGATGGTGATCCACGTGATGTCTGCAGCTGAATCAAATCCAAAAGCAACCACAGCCGTCCGATCCTGACCGCAAACAACTACATCCGTCCGATCGTGCAATCACTGTTCCCATGGACCGCGTGGACCGGCCGCACCGCACACCGCAGCCAATCAGCGCTTCTGTTGTCAAGCGAAAAGACTAAATTACCCTTGTGAGCCACGATAAATTTCTGTAGACCCTTTAGGGGTCTAGGTCCACCACGTGGCAAGCTCTGATTTGCCGGATTTTGATGAGTTGATGGTCCACGCCTGGATCGTGGACCAGCTAATGGCTTCAACGGCTGAGTCGACTTTGATGGCTTGGCTTGGCTTGGTGGCTCGGCTTGGCTTGGTGGCTCGGCTTGTGGAGCCGACTGAGCCGTTTTCTTTTTTATTTAATTTTTATTTATTTTATATTTTTAAAAATTCATATCATTTTTATTTTAGCTCTATTTTACTTAAAATTTATTTTGTTATGATCAAAAAAATGAGCTCTTTCTATTGATAATAAAATTTTATTTTTTAATTTTTATTATATTTTATTATTTTTTAATTAATAAAAATATCAATTTCTCAAAAATTATATATAAATTAATTATTAATTTCTAAAAATTAATATCAATTAATTGATAAATTAATATTTTTATTGATGAATTTATGATACTTATCACACCCCCCAACTTAAGCTTTGCTTGTCCTCGAGTAAAGAAAGAATTTAGTTTTAAATACCTTTTAACTTTAGAGTTTCGAATTTTACCTAAGCAATTTTCAAAATGGCCATTGATATTCAGTAGAGCTTAAATGAGACATATCATTGGGGTATTAATACTTATCAATAGAAAAATTAAGTAAAGAATATTAAATTTTTTAGAACTTTTTCTAAATTATTCCACTTTTATCTCTGATTTGTCTAAACTTTCATATAGGCAGGTGTATTGCTACTTCCATCCTTCATTTATTAATTTTTATTTTCACATTGCCCACTTTTTGATGTGAATATCATTGCTTACTTAGGCAACAGGGACCCGGTTACTCAGTGGGAAACCAATATTTTTTTTTTTTTTTTTTTTTTAATGTTGTACCACTATTGAGTGTCTTAACTCCTTAAGCTTTCTATTTGATCCATGTAGCGAGTCTTGGGCCAATGACTCCCAAACCAGTTGGCTTTAGGGCACTAGGTATAGAATACCCCTCGGGCTTACTAGCTCGAATCAAATAGGCTACGAGTTAAGACTAGCTTTACAACGAGCTTCTTTGCCCTTCCCACCTTTTGACGTAAAACTCAATGCTTGCTTAGGCAAAGAGGCCCGGTTACTCAGTGAGAAGTACTTGGAAACTATTTTATTAAAATAAATTTTTTATATGAAGAAACGTATAGTTACCCTACACAAGCCTATAAAAAGTAGACTTTTCTTTGATGCTAGTAGAAATAATTAGAAATGCTCCAAGAAAAAACTTTTTATGTTCTAGACTTAACTCTTTATTGAATTTTCTTAATACTTGATTCCTCAATATCTCATAGATTCTCTAATCTGTGCATCAATTTTCTTTTTAAAAATGCTTAGTTTAATTCGATTCTTAAGCATAATCAGGTGTCTAAATACTAAATACTAACTTTTTTGAGGACTTAAAATTTTAAAATTTTTATTTTTCTCCCCCCCAACTTAATCGACATTGTCCTCAATGGAGAAGAAAAAATAAAGGATGTAATAAAGAACATGGAAGAATACACCTAACTCAGTATATTTTTAGGTCCAGCACATGCCTTTGAAAATTTGAGCTCTCCCTCCAACTTATTCAAATTATCCTAAAAAGAAAATAAACTAAAAAGATAAATTAGATAAAAACTAAATATTGGGTTGCCTCCCAACAAGCGCTAAGTTTACCGTCTTCAGCCAGACACAATGCAGCTCACTATCCTGTGTCGAATATTGGATTGACAAATTCCAATGGTTTTGGATTGCCAATCTCAGAAAGTTGATTTATAATCCCATTATTGATATAATCATTGTTAATTTTAGGGATATAATTTATGATCCCATTCTCAGACCCATGTTTATTAAGAATTTCTCCTATTTGTTCTTCTAAAATGCTCATGAATGGAGTTTTTGTATTAGGAGTTAAGTTTGATTCAATGGATGCTGGAATGGTGACTAAAGGCGGTTTTAATTCTGGAGGTAAATTAATGTGATCTTGCTTAAACAACTCCATTGATATTTCATTACATGCCTCTTGATTTTTATAAGAAGAACCAGCTTCTAGGGTTGAAGGGAATAGGACATTAGGTTTATAAGTCTCGGGTAAATCATCTATTCTCTTTTTCCTCTTATTTCTATCTCATTTAAATTGAAACTAGCATCAGTACTAATTCCTGGCTTGGGTTCTTCTATGTGGTTAGTCTCAGTACTAACCAGTTTCTCTAAATTTTTATTTTGGCTAGCATCAGTACTAGCCTCTCTCACCTGATCTTGGTATGGGTCCATAAGAATCCTATAGCTTTTAAGTTCAGAAATTACTTTGGTATTCTCAAATTGAGGATTCTTAAGTGAGACATTAAATTGATAACTTGGTCCAGGTGGTTGGTGGACATTAGGTGGGTTGTTTGAAATTGGTAGGTTCGGTAGTTGATCTAGTTCTCTCCTCATGTTAGACTCAACTAATTATCCTATTTGAGCTTCTAGTTTGGCGATAGATTGCTGTTAGTCAGAATCAATTGTTGAAGTTGGTTAAATCTATCATCAGCTAGATTGGTCTGTTGAGGAGGTGGGTATGAAGGTTGATTATATATGATGGCTGGATAAACTGACTAGGCTGACCATTATTATAGGCATAATTTTGATATTGGGATCTATTTTGATAATTTTGCTTAAGTGAAATTTGGGTCTGAGCCTGAGTCTGTTGGGATGTCCAAGAAAAATTAAAGTTACTCCAATCTGGATTATATGAATTTGAAAATGGGTCATTAATCAATTTGGAGTATCCTTGAGTAGCTTGAACTTGTTCTTGGATAAAATATGAAAATTGTGCAGCCATAGGACATTCACTCACATGATGGGTTGGGCTAGCACAGATTGAACAAGTCTCCTGATAATTAGAAGATTATGTGAATTGTACAGGAGATTGTTGACCTAGGATTAGGAGTTGATCTATTTTCTGAGCAAGAAGGTCAACTTTATCTATTTTTTGGACTATTAGATTCATATTAGCCATTTGATTATTATGTTTAATGTGAATCAACCATTCAATTAAGTTCAACTAAATCAGAAAAAGCGATTTTCTACCATGCATGTATTAGTGTAACCCTAATGTATGGTTCAAAAAAATTTAGAATATTTTTTTTTATTATTTTTATTTTATTATAAATTAATTTTTTTATTTATTTAATTTTAATTTAATTTAATTTAATTTAATTATTATTTTTAATATTTTTTTAGTTAGCTTAATTTAATTTTTATTTTATTTTATTTTATTTTATTTTTAGAGGAGTAAGAAGAAGAAAGAAAGAAGAGTTCTAAAGAAGAGGTCCTAAGGAGTCCTAGAATTTAGAAGAAAGAGAAGAATTAGGTTTAATTAGGTTTGATGTTGGTTAGCAATCAAGTTGGTCAATCAATCCTGACTAAGGGTTATCCTAGATCTAGACAGCTCCTAACTGCCAAGGTCACCTTCAAGCCCTCCAAGTGTAGGATTAGCCAATCAACTAGCCAGGTAAGTGTAAGGTCGGTGGGAGTCCCCCCGTTGCTTGCCTTAGACACCAATTGTGCTTGGCCAGGTAAGCGAACGGAACCAATTAGAAACCACCTTCTTCAGGGCCAGTCATCCCTGAACCACTTTCCTAGACACCAGTCAAATTGACTTATCCTAACCTGGTTCAACTCTTAGGATTTCTTGTCCTATTGAGCTCGAGTTCCTAGGGTTGATGTCTAATTGATTTTAAATTTAAAGGTTTAGGTCAATGCAGGATGCTGGTTGGTTGTTTGTGGGCTAAGGAAGGGTGATCAAATCCCCACCTTATCTTATTTAATTGGGTATGTACCCTTAATTTGATTTAATATGAATATGCAAAAAAAAAAATTTCAATCAAAGGGTTCTATGCAATTTAAACTAGATGCATGTAACTAATTATAATTCTGAAAGGCTTACCTTGCCTCCAGCAATCACCAAAAAAATAAAAATAAAAATAAAGATAAAAATAAAACTAATATGATGCACGCTCTAAGCAGTTAGGGTTTCTAATCTTATCATCAGACTTTTAATTAGGTTTAAATGAATATTTTTTTAAATTAATTTAAAAATAAAATAAATAAATAAATAAATAAAAAGGAAAGAGTACTAGGGTTAGAATTGATCTCACCAAGCAAAACTCCTGATGCTTTTTGTTCTTTAATCTCTTTTTCTGCAAAATAAAAAAAATTAGCAAGCAATATTTATAAGAAAGTAGAAATTTTATTTATAATTTATTTATAATTAAATCAAATAGATCAAAAATTTAACTTAATAGGAAGCATTTGTCAAAATTATTTTTAATTTATTTAAAATAAATTAAAGAAATCAAAATCAAAAATCAAAAAATCTTCCCCGGCAACAGCGCCAAAAACGTGATAGGAACGCGATGTTGTCGTTAAGATACCGTATTTATCAGTTTAATCCGACTTCTTAAAATCATTGAAATTGCGTAGATAGCAGTGAGTCGAGTCGAATCCATAGAAAAGGTAGTATTTTAGATTTGAAATCTTTGATTTTTAAAAGAAAAGAAGAAAAAGAAGAGTTTTGGGATCAAAAGTAAAGTCAGAAAATAAAAAGCGAAAATTAAAAGGTGCAAGAATTTAAACTTTGATACTAAGATCTACTAGTTTAGATCTTAGCATCTACTTGCAAAAAGCAATAATTTAAAGTGCAGAAATTAAATTGCAATAAAAAATAAAAAGTAAGAAATTAAAGTGCAAAAAATAAAATTTTATTTTAATTAAAAATTTTAAAATTTAAATACATTTAGAATTTAAAAAGAATAAAAAATAGCCTGATCTCTGATCTTGGATCGGCATTGGCAGAAAGATGGTGTAGAAGCTTGGCTCTTCTTCTCAGAGCATCCGCATTGCTTTGAAGCAGCCTTTAACCAAAGCCTGGCTTCGCCCTGTACCAAAGCTTCACCTTGATCGGAGATATTGATTTTTGGAGGCCTAGGATCCTTTTTATAGAGCTAGGAAGGGCTGAAAAGTTTGCTTCTAAAAGCAACGTGGAACTTATGACCTTTGTAATCATCAAAATCTGAATAAAATTTGAATTAAAATAGCTCTCATACATCTCTGATAAATTTGATAAAATCCAGCCATTCAATAGGAATCCAACGGTCCAGAAATCATCAAAATCGGATGCAGATCAGCTTAGATCGGGTCGGATTAAATTCTAGCCATTGGATCGCACTTGATGGAGAAAATCTGGCCGCAAATCATGCGCTTGAGAGTTTGATCACCGTCAGGAGCTTTTTGGACCGTCGGATCATCGCTTGGATCGAGCGCTGTCGTCCGATGGTGATCTGCATGATGTCTGCAGCTGAATCAAATCCGAAAGCAACCACAGCCGTCCGATCCTGACCGCAAACAACCACATCCGTCCGATCATGCAATCACTGTTCCCATGGACCACATGGACCGGCCACATCGCACACCACATCCAATCAGTGCTTCTGTTGCCGAGCAAAAAGACTAAATTACCCTTGTGAGCCGTGATAAATTTCTGTAGACACTTTAGGGGTCTAGGTCCACCACGTGGCAAGCTCTGATTTGCCGGATTTTACTGAGTTGGTGGTCCACGCCTGGATCATGGACCAGCTGATGGCTTCAACGGCTGAATCGGTTTTGATGGCTTGGTGGCTCGGCTTGGCTTAGTGGCTCGGCTTGTGGAGCCAGCTGAGCCATTTTTTTTTATTTAATTTTTATTTATTTTATATTTTTAAAAATTCATATCTTTTCCATTTTAGCTCTATTTTACTTAAAATTTATTTTGTTGTGATCAAAAAAATGAGCTCTTTCTATTGATAATAAAATTTTATTTTTTAATTTTTATTATATTTTATTATTTTCTAATTAATAAAAAAATCAATTTCTAAAAAATTATATATAAATTGATTATTAATTCTTAAAAATTAATATTAATTAATTAATTAATTAATACTTTTATTGATGAATTTATGATACTTATCAGATAACTTCCATCCTAGCCCTAGGACTCACACCCATCCTAGTCTTCAAGAGCTAACATCCTAACTCGTCCTGTGATCTTCCAAGGCTTAGAAGCACCACATCAAATCCTACAGAGTATATTCTTAATGAATTAATTCTTAAGATGCTCATTAACTTAATGCTTTAAATCTTAATACTCAGTAATTTGAATTAAGACATTAAATTGAAGTGAGTATATGAAATATATATAATGAATAAGATATGTGTAATGAACTAAAGACTAATTGAGAATATTCATGAAGTGTACATTATTATATTTGATCTAGTACTTCATCATGCATATTGGAAAAATGCATTGAAATACATTATTCATTTTTATTATGCATAAATTCAAAGTTTTGTCATCATCAAAAAGAAGGAGATTATTGACCCCATGATTGATTATGATGATCACAAAATATTGAGTAAAAATATTATTAATTAAGTATTTCAAAAATGTATGTAGGATCTTTTAAGTATCCAAAATAAAGAATTTATCTTAAGGATAAATTCTCTTAAGATGCCATGCTAAAATATCTAAAAGAAAAGTTTTCATAAATTTGGATGGCTCATTATAAAGAAAATGAAAGAGAAAAAGATAAATATCATTTGAAAGATTTGGGGCCAAGAAATTCAAGTTTGAAAGGTCAAATAATGAAGAAAAATAATGTTAGAAAGTGTAGAGCCGACCCACCCAAGAATCGAGCAAACTCTGGTATGAAATATGATTGATACTATAGTTTGGCACGTAGCCGAGCTAGCTCGAATTAGATCCAAACCAGCTCTCTCAGGGTGGTAGAAAAATTGCTTTTCTATTTTGCTATTCGAGCCAGCTTGAATTGGATCCAAGCCAACTTTCTCAATGTGGCAGAAAAACTATTTTTCTATTCTATTATTCCAACCAGCTTGAATTGGATCCGAACCAGCTCGATGGTGTTTGACAGTCTTTAATGGCTATTTTTTATCTCCAATGACTATTTTTTATCTCCAACAGCTATTTTAGAGCTTGCAATAGCTAGAACTTACTCTCCAACTATCTCCAAGGATATTTAAAGGTGGAGAATCAATTTGAAAGTAAGATTAAATAGGATTAAGAGAGAAATCATTTTTAGATTTGAGTGAGTTCCATTGCACATCAAAAAAAGAGAGAAAAGAGACGAACCAAGCAGTGAAATCAAAGAGCTTTTAAGAGATATCTTCTCCAACATCTAGTACAATCTCTTAAGTATTATTCGAAGAAAAGTGAAGCTTCAAAAGAGGATACATTCAATAACTTCTTCGAGCTTCAAAGAATTTATATTTTTTATTTTTCTTTGGTGCTAAACTTCTTTATCCTTGTATTTTGTTTCTTTACAAATTTTCTTGGAGAAAAGAAACTTGGAGTTTAGGCTGGTCTAAGCCCATAATTAGACATTGTATAGATTTTGGTTGGTTGGCCTGAGAAACCAACTGGATTGTTAGTGAACCCAAAAAACTAACGGTATAAGATTTTAGTTGGTGCTCCTGTGAAAATCAACTAGATTTATTGGTGAGACTAAAAAAATAAACACACTATAATCAAGGATAGATTATAGTAGAAATTCCAAGAAAAGCTTGGAGAGTTGATGTAGGTGCGGGTTGCACTAAACTACTATAAAAATTTGTGTGTTTGTGTTGTGCCTTTGCTTCCTTTCTTACTTGCTTTATTATTTACTTGGATTAGTCTTTAAATTCCAACATATCATTTGCATGTCTTGAATCTACTGCTACTCATATTGTACTCATCTCAATCACACCACTTAGGTAAAACTTAAAGCATACACTTATTTAGATTTTAAATTTAGTTAAAATTTTACAAAAGCCCAATTCACTCGCCTCTTGGGTTGCTACCTCTGGGCAATAGGTCCTCTCATTGCGATGCAGCCACACAAGTTGTCTGTTCTCCATGAATGGTCTACATGAGGTCCTAGCCCTAATCGGCTCCTCCTGAGTGCTAGCTCGATGCCAAAAGCTTTGACGACTGATTTTAATCAAACTCCTTCGATCTCCTTCCATAGGCACTTTGGATGCTCTAGATCACTAGCAAAGATAGGAGAGAGGAAGAGGAGGCTCTCATAAAAATCTTGTGAAGTTCTAACACTCAAAACTCACAAAATCACTCCCCAAACCCTAGGCTGAAACCCTAGGATAACACTCACCCAAACCCTGCACCTAACATTCTCTGGAATTTTCCTCTCATGAATTTGTTTTGACTTTTCTCATGCACAATTAGGGCGGCTCACAAAGGAAAGGTGTCTTCTTTAGATCTTGCACATGCCCTAACTCAAATTTACTTTTAAATGTGTGCCAGACAAAGTAGATAGCATGTGGAGGGATAAGATCAGGTGGTTGCTCATTTGAATTCAAACTCCATTTGATTTCAAATGGTAACCAACCTGATATTATTCACATGGGGCATGACAAGGCTAGGTGTGCGCCCCCTTTTGCATAGGAAATGTTTCATGAGAAACTTTTTCTTGTAGAAAAAAATGGATGCAGAAAGAGGGTGATGTGGCACAGGAAGACTAGTCAAACTATTCTTAAATAATTTTATCCAATTAGACCAGGTCCAAACTAATTTAGCTAGGTGTAATTAGATTAGACTAAATCTAACTCATTTAGTCTTAATTAGGCTCAATTAAATTCTAATTAAATTAGAAATTGATTAAGCTCAACCCCTGATTAAATCAGGAGACAAACCTCCTCGATGATTGGATCATCTCATAACCTAATTGGATCAAATCCAACTAAATCCAATTCAGTTGAACTTAAACCAAAATTCATTACTCAATCAAATTGAGTTAATTAGTAATCAAATTACTAATTAAACATCTCATAAATATAGAATCTAAATCTAGTGAATATTCAGATAATAGTGTCCCATCAAAATGAAACTCTTGATTGAAGAGTCTCAAACCAATGAGACTCTTGATCCTAGTGTTCCAAATGAGTGAAACTCATGATCACAGAGTCCTAAACTAGTGAAACTCTCAATGATAGAGTTCTAGATAAGCAAAACTTAGAGTCCTAATGTAGCAAGACTCTTGATCGAAGAGTTCTTATCCAGTGGGACTCTTGACCATAGAGTCTTACTCCAATGAGACTCCTCGGCAGCCATCAGATCAAGTAGAAATCTTTAATGTGTGTGACCCCATAGGTTTAAACCTAAGCTAGGAGCATAGAAATCAGTTTCAATACTAATCAATGTGACCATCTAGCAATGGTACCCGATGATCTGATAGGTCAACTAGCTGCAATCATAATATTCAGAACCTACGCGAATATGGTTATCACATAATTCATCCCTTTGACCTATATGTTTAAGATGACTCAGTGTTAAACTGCCAAATCTAAAAAATACATCCATATCGTATCTCAATGCAATCACTCCTATGACTCATCACTAGGACTATCCTAGATAAGGCTTAGCTAAATTGAAATACAATTGAACACAACTCCTGAACTCGGAGTGATCAATCCCATCTTGATTCACATACTGACTCCTTGAGTACTTGATTATGCCTAGAAACCATCCATCATTAAATTAGAAATTCATGTAGTCCGGTACAAAAGCATAGTGAGTTGCTTGGAAGTCATGTGGTGGTCTCAGGTTGGAGGGACACTTATATCCATATTCCATCAGAGAAAATCTTGATAGCAGAAAGGCTCCAAAGTTGGTTACATTCGGTGTAGATGTACCCCTACATCTTATCTGCATGCCATACCAGTATCTTCATACTTCTTGGTTAAAAGGACAACCAACCCATATGACACAAAACTACTTATGCTTGATAAATGTTATTGTCTTTGGTAACAACATATCATTTGATTATAAATAGGTTTAAAGACTTAACGATAAATTCTTCTTTATCGATTCTAGATAGTCCTAAGGACTTCATTGTTAGATGTGTGCTCTAGAAGCCATATTGGCTAAACACTTTTAATACACTTCTAGGGGCAATTTTATAATTTTGATTATAAATTAATAAAAAAAATATTTTCTATCATAGTGTGTATATTTAAAGTGTCTGTGATATATCCTATGAGTTAATGATAATGATAATTCATATTTTCAAGAGTTAAAAATTTAGGACATGAATTTTCATAATTAACTCATAAATTGCACCTGACCATAGGATCATCACGAGGATGGTGATCAATTTGAAAAGTTGGTGTACGATCGCTTTCTTAGGATAGATGAGTCTTGAGTCTATGGGGTAGAGACGTTGAAGCGAGAGTATAGGTACTCGTTAAGGTATGAGGGCACTGAGCATGACCATCTCAATAAGTCATAAAAGAGTCTACCTTCTCGTCGATGACTGGCTCGATGCTGGCTATAGAATATTGTCTACCTTCTCGTAGTATGTCTAATTCTTTAACCCGAGGTGCATCAGTAGTTTACCTTGAGGGTGTTATAGTTTGACTACACTATAACTCATCTCCTAGCCATTCAAAATGCTAAGGTGTATGTTGGCTATAGAATATTCATTATAGAAATTGGATTGTACCAATAGAGGATCTATCTACCTCGGTAGATGAGAAGTAACCCTATAATGATCATGAGATCGAGTCCTTAAGCCCATGACCATGGTAGTGTGAAGATGATAGAAAGAGTTTCTATTAGGTTTTCACATTAGACTCAAATCGAATGATTAATTCATATGATGGATGTTGGGTTTGACAAGTTCACCTTAACCCTAATCCTATCGGGGCTCAAGATAGAAGAACCCAATCATACAAGTAGCTGCATTGAGAGGTTCATTTTTAGTTTTGATGGGTCATCACCATATACTACTAGGTATCATTGGTGGATTTTGGAAGCAATTAGAATGATCTTGATGATCGATCATTCTAATTGTATGAATCAAAAATGTTTTGGTCCATCGAAAGATATTTTGATGATGTCGATGATAGAGATCGTGACATATCCCATTACCATATAAAAATGAACCAAACTGGATCACACAAATAAGAGTTTGGATCTGGATGTGAACAATTGGGCTAATACAGTTTGATTGATTTGCATTAGATCGAGTCAAGTTCAAGGAAATTGTGCAAGCAAACGATTGAGCTTGACATTCTCCTTCTGTAGTTTTTCTGATCTATCTTGATTGAATCAAATTTGATTTGACTTACTTTTAGATTGTAAAGAGATTTATTTTCATCTGGCTAAAACTTGTTCATGTTAGATTAATTTTAGAAATAAATCCATTTTGAAATACAATCGAACTAGGGTCAATAGTTGACCCAATTAAGAGAATTGAGAGTCATAGGATCAAAGCCTTCTAGAAAATTTTCTAGAAACTCTTTTCCTCTAATTTTTAGATATGTGATAGGGCTCGAGTCATGCTATGCGTGAGCCAAATTTGGTGATTTTTGGAGGTGCCTAGTTTGGGTTAAGATAGAGTTTGATTTGAATCAAATTCTTGAGGGATGAGTCCTAGGCGCCCTGGACTCTTCCTTATCCCTTCATGTCGTCACCTTTGGAGATATTTTTGGTTGACCAAACTTGATAGAAATCAGGTTGGGGATGTGGGCTATCAGCTCTAGAGTCCTAAGTTATCAAGAAAATTGATTGCTTAATGAAATGGGATACTAAGGTGGTGAGGAGTCTATTTAATGACCCAACACCCTAGGGATTTAATTTTTTGATCACCATGCCCATATGCTGCCGCCATAAACCTCCTCCATGCCCCATCAAGAGCTCCTCCCTCTCTTCTCCACATCCACATTAGAGTTGGTGAGGTTTCTATTATGGTATCAACTTGCTCTGATACCAAACTATTGGGATATCAGCTACTCTGATACCACTTGTTAAGGATCTAGTATCAAATTATTGCGATAGAAAGAAAAAAAATAAAATAAGAAAATAATCAAGTATGTGGATCGGCCTAAAGGCTCACCTCCATAGGGCATGCAAAGCTTCACTATAAAAGAAAAAAATAGGTACAAAAGGAGAACACCTACTTTCAACTTACCAGACATAAATCTCTCTCAGCTAGAAGCTATCCTCATAAAAGCTCTCTCAGAATTCAAAGAAGATCCATAGAAGCAACAAGATCCTCTACCCTCACAGCCTCCTCGCTAGATGCTATGCACCTATTGCTTCTCTCTCTTACAGGCTGCACGTACTCGATGCTCTGCCAAGCTCTTCTTGGCAACTCGGTAAGCCTCTCTACGTGCCACTCACACCACATGCACCATCTTTTTTGCTTCACAGCACCTCAACCCTTTAAATAGAATGAGAATTCTCTTCTCAATAGTTCACAAGAGTCCTAACAGGGCTTATTCTCCTAATATAAATCAAACATGTCCTTGATGGAGTCTTGGAATATTTTCCAATCTTCAGATCATGACCGCAATGCTACATGGCCGCTTGATCCTATGGTCCATGCGCAACTCCCATAGACCCCTTGGATTAATTACAATCTTAGTCCAAATAAAAAAAATCCCATCGTGTTCTGTTCATCTTTGTTGAGCTGGATCAATCAGAGGTCGAGCTGGCTCAACTGCATCTCCCCCAAACTCCTACTATCTGTCTGCTTGAGAAAGCTAGCTCGATCGTGGTTCAAGCTGGCTCGACCGCGTATCAAAGCTGGCCCAACTGCTATGCTAAAAATTGATTTTCTTCTTACTGTGGGTCAAATTCGAGATGTTAAATACTAACAATCTCCACCTTGACTCGATATTCGACCTCCACCTAACTTTGAGAGCTTGTGATCCATCTCGCTCTCATGTCTTGGGGCACACCTGCTGATCATGGATAGACAAACATGGGAGTCAAGTCAGGCCGCTCGATTCCACCTCTATCATGAGCTGTATCCACTTTGACCAAAGACCTGCTCGAAAAATTTTTCTACAGCAATAGAAACTTCACTCTATGACATCACCTCTCATTCTTCTGAGTCTTCCATCTCGTGCCCGATCCTTCTCCATCTGGAGCTCCACCATACACTGGACTCCCTCTGGCTTCTGAAGCTCCACCTCACACTGAGCTTCCTACCAGATAGTAATGTTCTCTTATCTTCTTCTTCTCCTCCAATATCATCCTATCACCATACATAACCTTCAGGATTCCATCATCAGCTATCCACCTGTAGCCATTTAAATCCAGTCTACTCAGTGAGATAAGATTCCATCTAAAATCGGATATGTATCGGATCTCCCCTAATCTCCTCACTACACCATCATGTGTCTTCCAGCTAACCATCTTGATACCTCTAATCGCATAGCTCGATCCATCCAATAGATAAACAGTATCATCACTACTCTCTAAGAGTCAAACTGCTTCTTTCTACAACAAACATAATATGTGCATGTAGAATCTAAAATTCACTACTAGAAAGAACTAGATATCTCATCAGATATCTTCGGGACATCATCCTCTGACTCGCTACTGGTCATCACTATAGTAGCCCTCGTCTGATCCTTGAGTTATGGGCAATTCTTGACTCAATGCCCCAACTCATTGCACCTATAATATCTGATCTTGCTAGGATCCATTATCTAGGAACTAGATCGTCCTCCTCGCGATCCTCTGCCACTCCATCTACTATCTCCTACTCCACTAGAAATTGCCAAAGTTGAGCTACCATCATCTGAGTTTGAAGCTGTGTTCTCCCTCTTGAGAATCTCATTCTAGAGTATTGCTGCAGTAACCTCATCCATCTTGATGGTGCTCTTTTTCATTAGAAGAGTAGTCACCAAGGACTCATATGAAGGGGGAGCGATGCTAGTAAGACCAATGCCCTGGTCTTCTCCTCAACTTTTTCACCAATGCTGAAGAGATCGGTAAGGATCTTCTAGAAGTTGGATAGATGTTCCTGCATACTCTAAACTTCATCCATCCATAGCTGGTAGAACTGCCTCCATAAGAATAGCATGTTGATGAGTGAATTCATCATGTACAACTCCTCGAGCTTCGACCACAGTATCGTTAAAAATATCTTATCAAGTACATGGATCACCATATCATCCATTTGTACAAGCAGATCATGCTTACCATCTGCATCTAGATCTACTTTCAATCCTTCATCTTTATATTGGCTGGCATCTTGTGATACAAGAGAGCATTGATCAAATCATGTTGGATGAGGACATCCTTTATCCTTGCTTGCCACAACAAAAAATTTCCCTTTCCATCAAACCTATTGATCTCCATCTTGATTGTACTCATCTTCTCCATATTCTTCAATCTCTATCCACTGCTATAATCTATGCTTCGATACTATCTAGCTCTGATACCAATTATTGTGGTATCAACTTACTCTGATACCAAGCTATTGGAATATCAACTACTCTAATACTACTTGTTAAGGATCTAGTACCAAATTACTATGGCAGAAAGAAGAAAAAAATAAAATAAAAAAAAAATCAAGTACGTAGATCAGCCTAAAGGCTCACTTCCATGGGGCATGCAAAGCTTCACTATGAAAGAGAAAAATAGGTACAAGAGGAGAACACCCACTGTCAACTCATCATACATAAATCTCTCTCAACTAGAAGCTATCCTCATAAAAGCTCTCTTAGAATCCCAAGAAGACCCATAGAACCTACAAGATGCTCTGCCCTCACAACCTCCTCATTGGATGTTATGCATCTATTGCTTCTCTCTCTCATGAGCTACACGTACTCGACACTCTGCCAAGCTCCTCTTGACAACTGTCTGAGCCTCTCTACGTGCCTCTCACACCACATGCATCATCTTTTTTGCTCCACAGCACCTAAGCCCCTTAAATAGGATGAGAATTCTCTTCTCAGTAGTTCACAAGAGTCCTAATAGGGCTCGTTCTTCTAATATGAGTCAAACATATTTCTAATGGAGTCTTGGAATATTTTTCGATCTTCACATCATGATCACAACCCCCCATGGCTACTAGATCCTGTGGTCCATGCGCAACTCCCGTAGACCCCTTCGATTAATCACAATCCATGTCCAAACAAAAAGATCTCCATCATATTCTATTCACCTCCATCAAGCCAGCTCGATCAGGGGTCGAGCTGGCTCGACTATGTCTCGCCCAGACTCTTGCTGTCTATCTACCTAAGAGAGCAAGCTTAGCTGTGGTTCGAGCTGACTTGATCTCAATTTGAGCCAGCTTGACCGCGTATCAAAGCCAGCCCAACTGCTATACTGAAAATTGATTCTCTTCTTGCTGTGGGTTGAATTTGAGGTATCAAATTCTAATAGTTTCAATCATCAAAAGTTGAGAAAAGCTGAAGATAAAACAAGATAGGGTGATCTAGATCAAGAGACAGGGTGCTGCCTTCAAAGTTTGTTTGAAGGCTTCACAAATCAGATTCAAATCTAATATTTTGAGATTATATCAACAAGAAGAGTGCATCTAGATTTAGCTTGAGTGGATTCTAATAGAGGCCAGGCAATTGCATGCCTACATCCAGAACCCCAAGTGATAATAAATCATCGATAGATTAAAAGCTATTTACCCAACCAAAGTAAGAAAATTAATTAAATTAGATTTAATTTTAATTTTTTTAGTTTTAATATTAGATCTATAAGATCATATTCGAGATATATCAAATCTAATTAAAATTTTTTTAAAAAAATTAAAATATTTTTTTTAGATCTAATCAGATCTGAATGATCCTATGGTGGAAAATATGATTTTTTCTTCAACTTGTATCAGAGCTGCATTGGTAGTTTTTTAGATCTATTTTAGATCTAATTTTATTTTTATTTATGATCTAATATTTAAGAATTTTAGATGTCACATTAGATATGATTAGATCTAAAATTAAAAAATTTAAAATTAAATAATTTATATCTATAGTGTATGAGATGCATGACTAGACTAGCTATAGAATAGTTCTATTTATAGTCCAGTGTAATCATATTTTTAATTTAATAAAATATAATTTTAGAATTATTTTACATCTATTTTTTTGATGTTATAAATATTATAATCAAATCTTAAAAAAATAAAAATATATTTTTAAATTTTTAATTTATTCATATGAGATATGAAAGATGCATACTTAGACTAGTTGTAGAATAGTTTTATGAACTATCTAGAATAGTTTTATTTTGATGTGATCAATTTAAATTTTATTTTTTAGATATTATATGTGATATATCAGATCTGAAAGCATGCATGTTTAATTATGTTATGATACATGAGATATATGTAAGGCATGTATAAGTTAGATCATTAATTGTATATGCGATATATGATTTAGATCTAACTTATTTTATAGTAGAAAATATATTTTTAATTAAGACATTCTCCATGGCCATCCGATCATAAGAGCAAAGTAGGGTTTAAAGGCACTCTCCTTGAAGAAAAAAATCCTATTTCCCATGTCATCTTCATTCAAATTTGATTGAATCAAGAGGGATATTTCAAAAATTTTTTCTCTTAGATTCAAATTAGATCTGAGACTCTTCAGATCTGATCTTATTGATCTGATAGAATAAAATTAAATTAAATTAATTCTAATTTAATCATACTTTTGTTATGGGTAATCCTATTATCTTGTGATGATTTCGATGTTTGTTTGAGGTTCTAGATGTAGCCACGTAAGTGTCCGACCTCTACCAGTATCCACTCGAGCAGAATGTATAGATCTTCTCCTTCTCAATCTATGCTCCAAAAATTAGATCTGGATCTGATCTTGAAGGTCTTCAAAATGACTTTTGAAGATTAGCCATTATCTCTTGCAGTAGTGCTGCCTTCTTCCTTTCCTATCACCTTTCTCTTGCTAGGATAGCATCAAACTCATGCCTAAAAACTCTTGGACGTAGATAGGAGAGAGAGGACCTGAAGGTGGCATGGAGAGGGAGGGAGAGAAGCCTCATGGTGTGGGCAAAGGATAGAAACTCTTTCTTCTAGGCATAAATAGGGTTTATATAGACCCTGCTGCATCATGCAGTGCCACATCATCTCGACCAATCATGACTTTTTATGCAATCAGATCTAAATTTGATTGGTGGGATGACATCATCTAATCCAATTATATTAAAGTTCCTCATAAACGTCCTTAGGTGGTGCCAAGATTGGTCAAATAGGACTCTTTGGGAGGCATGTGCCCCCTCCCTTTCTACCTTTTAGTTGGGGGATAAAGCCTCATGTTCTCTCTTATGGGTGCATGACATATGGGCAGATGTCTAAGTGTCAAAGGTCAACATTTGACCAAAGTCTAAGGACAAGATTTAGCAGACGATAAAAAATGATGGATATTGTCTCAAATTTATCTCATAAATTAAGATAATTCTTGTCTAACTTAGACAAGCTCTAGTTAGACCAAGTAAAGATTTTTAAGTGAGCCCAAACATATTTGGCTCAGTTAAGATAAGCTTTAATGATTGTTGAAGGAGAACATTAGGCTCAATCGTGTGCTAGCATAATTTTCTTGAACCTAATTGAATCTTATTCAAATCAATTGAACTTGGTTAGTCCAATTGATTATATCTAGATCCAAACTCTTATTTGTGTGATCCAGTTAGATTCTGTTCCATATGGTAATGGAATACATCGCGATCTCTATCATCACTCTTATTGCTCCCAAAATCCACTAGTGACACCTAGCAGCATATAGTGGCAATCCATTAGAACTAAAAATAAACCTCTTGGTGCAGTTACCTATGTGATTAAGTTCCTCTATCTTGAGCTTCGATCGGATTAGGATTTAGGTGATCTCGTCAAACCTTAATTTTCATCATATGAATTAATCATTTGATTCAAGTCTAATATGAAAAACCCTAATAGAAACTCTTTCTACTATTTCACTCTGCCATAGCCATGGGCTTATGGACTTGATTCTCATGATCATCATAGGGCTGCTCCTCATCTACCGAGGTAGATAGATCTCCTATTGGTGCAAT
Organism: Cocos nucifera; assembly: GCA_006176705.1. NCBI lineage: Eukaryota > Viridiplantae > Streptophyta > Magnoliopsida > Arecales > Arecaceae > Cocos > Cocos nucifera. The sequence continues at coordinate 29,547 of QRFJ01005291.1, read as the reverse complement.
CCAATTCCTACAACGAACATACTATAGTTAACATATACCTTAGGTTTTTGAATGGCTAGGAGATCGAGTTATGGTGTAGTCAAACTATAACACCCTCAAGATGAACTGTCGATGCACCTTAGGTCAAAGAACCAGACACACCACTGCAGCTTCGAGCCAGTCATCAATGAAAAGGTAGACTTCCTCATGACTGCTTGAGGTGGTCATGCTCAGTGCCCTCATTCTCTAACGAGTTCTTGTACTCTCGCTTTGGTGTCTCTACACCATAAACTTAAGACTCATCTATCCTAAAGAAGTGATCATACACCAACCTTCCAGATCAATCACCATCCTCATGATGATCTTATGGTCGGAAGCATTTTATGAGTTAATAATAAAAATTCATGTCTTAAATTTTCAACTCTTGAAAATATGAACTATCATTACCATTAACTCAAGGGATGTATCATAGATACTTTCAAATACACATTATGATTGAAAATAACTTATTTTATTATTTATAGTCAAAATTATAATTATACCCTTAGATGTGTATTACAAGTGCCAGCCAATTCTGGCTTCTAGGGCACCCATATCTAACACTCATCATATTTGATGGGGTGTTCTTATAGCATGTAGGAGTGCTGCGCGTTCGTCCTTAATTAAAAAATAGAACTTACTTTTCTATAAAATTTTAGATCTTAAAATCCTATAATTTTGATACATATTTTATTTATAAATTTAAATTTAATTAAGAATTAAGATATAAAATTAATTAGATCTAAAAATTATGAATTTTTAGATCTAAGATACCTTCATAAATTTGGATTCGGATTTGGGTAGCTCAATTAGATCTAGCAGTTGATCAAATCGAATCAAGAGTTGGTTATGTGGGATTAAGAGTGCTTAGAATTGATCAATCCAATAGGATTAATTCTGGGTCAAGGTCGACTCACATTCACATGTGATTGATCAAGTCAAGACCTAATTTGGCTCCTTGGTTTGAGCCGGATGTAGGCTAACCTGATTGATTTTGATTCCATAATTTGGTATCGAAGGTAAGTCTGGCAGATATTTTCGACTGGTTTTTAATTGGGAGCTATACAACCTGAATGCGTTCTTATCAAGTTAATGGCATATCCCTTCCACCGGTCTCACTTACTTAATCATTTATGTTGACTCAGTTCTAATTTGAGATGGCTAACAATTCGAGCTAACCCATGCTACTAGGTTAGTCATAATTGTTATGACTAAGTCAAGTCAAATTTAAAGAAATCTAAATCAAATCTTTTGAAGAAAATATTAAGTCATAGGTCTTCCACCATTGTAGATGTGCAAGCCCTTTTCGGGGTTGATTATTCCTGGCTGGATACAATGGTTCAATTGCATCGAAAAGATGCAACCATGTCTATTAGGCATTGGATGCTATGGGTTGGAGGATGGGTTGGGCTTAATATTTTGGATACAATAGGAGACCCAATCAGGAATCCAATTTATGCGAATGATGGGTCTGACTTAACTAAAGAGTGGAGCATTATTCCAGACATGGTGAGCTTCATAAATTAGAGACCAAGTTTGGATGCACTATGATTAGAGAATCATTGGACAAGAGTTCTCCACTCATCGGTTGACCCATCATCAATAACTATTATATGAGGTGGTGAGCCAGTCGGTGAAACCGTACCATCTACTAGAAATTAATTGATCACAAAAATTTTTGCATCTCTATCAAGGGAGTATAGGGATCCGAGTAAATAGTGAGAGCCTAATTTATTTAAAAATAAAATTTTTAAATAAATTGTTAAGTCTAATTATAAAATCTAACTAGAAACTTTGACTTTTTATAGAAAAATATCTGCATCCAACCCACTAGCCCATATCTTGGACACCCATAGACTGATCAGATCCAACTATAAAGATTGGCTCCAAAACTTCAAAATTATTTTGGATTCTGAGAAGTTGACTCATGTGTTGAAATAGGATTCTCCCACTTTATCAGTCCATCCATTCGCTAAGCAGAGAGCATCTCTAAAAAAGTAGATGGATATAGATAATAAAGCCAAGTATTACATGTTGGGCTCCATGTTTGATGAGCTCCAGTGCCGACATGAAGACATAAAGACTAGCCACCAAATGTTGGCTCACCTGCAAGAATTGTTTAGTGAACAGAGTCACGTAGCCAAATATCAAGTCACTAGGAGACTTTTTAAGGCTTTGATGCATGATGGGTAGTCAGTCCAAGATCATTATATGATGATGATCAAGAACTTAGAAGAGCTTGAGAAGCTCAGTGTCAAGTTAGATCAAGATCTGTAGGTTGATATAATTTTGCAGTCCCTGATTGATGCATATAGGCAGTTCATCATGAACTACCATATGAATAAATTATAAAATACCTTGGCTGAGCTTATGAACATGCTGGTCATTGCTGAGCTGTTTATAAAAGATTCTATAGGCTTGATACTTATTGCGGAGCAGACTTCTTGCAAGAGAAAGTCTATTGGAAAGAAGAAGAAGATCATGAAGAAGCAAAAAATGAAAGGTGGGAAGAAGAAGATGGCAGAGTCGAAGAAGAAGGCCGTTGATAATAAAAAATATTTTCATTACAACACAGACGGCCACTAAAAGCAGAATTGTCCTCTATACCTAGCCAATTTGAAGAACAAGAAGGAGATAGGTCCTTCTGGAAGTATGCTCATTATAGAATCTAACCGTATGATTTCTTCTGCAATCAGTTGGATGGTTGACTTTGGTTCGAGTGCGCACTTATGCACTTTTATGTAGGATCTTGAGGAGAGCAGGAGGTTGAGGGATGGTGAGATGATTCTGCATGTCAGAAATAAAGTAAGAGTTGTTGCTGTGGTTGTAGGAACCTATCCTCTTCAACTACTGTTAGGATTATATTTAGTACTTAGGGACTATTTTATGTGCCTGCAGTAAGTAGAAATTTGATTTTTATTTCATGTTTAGAATAGAATGGCTATGTAATTAGTTTTCTTAAGAACTATTGGTGCAAAATCTGGTCGATGCCAGATCGAGCTGGAGTCGAGGAAGAAGAGGTCGCCGTTGGTGATCTGCAAAATAAAGTTCCATCCGGAGTCGATGGTGGTGGCTCCGGCAGGACCCTCCGATGATCAAGTCAGCTCTTCTGGCCAATAGGAATGGAGTGCTTAGGAAAGAACTCAGCAGAGTTTTGAAAAGGACAAGAGAGCTCAGAGAAAATATATTTGGAGGGTCCCTTTAATAGAAGGAGTCCAAAGCAAACTGATAGTGACAGCCATAGCCATCAGGTAGTTGGCTGCTTAGGGCCGCATGGGATTTGTTATGAAAAGAAGTGCCACCTATAGCAGACTGATAGTAACAACCATAGCCAACTGGTAGTTGGCCACTCGAGATCGCATAGAATTTGTTATGGAGTGGGGCACCATCTATAGCAGACTGATAGTGACAGCCATAGCCATTCAGTACTGAGCCGCTCGGGGCCATATGAAGGGGTGAAGAGTTTTAACGTATGTCAATTCTAGAGAAGTTCAGACTTCTAAAAGAAATACGACTAGAGGGGATAATCCGAGAGGAATACTACTTGAAATCTTGAAGTAATTTGCTAGAGAAATTCGGATGGAGCTCGACTGATGGAGAAGTCTAGAAGAAGTCTAACTGGTGGAGAAGCTCAACTGATGGAGAAGTCTAAAAGGAGTCCGACTGATAGAAAAGTTTGGCTAAAAGAGTTTGACTGGTGGAGAAGTTTGGCTGAAAGAGAATTTCAAAAGGAGTTCACCTCCTAAAGGAATTCGACTGAAGGAGAAGTTCGAAAGGAGTTGGGCTCCTGGAGGAATCTGACTGAGGAAGAAGTTTGGAAGGAGTTGGGCTCTTGGAGGAATCCTACTGAGGGAGAAGTCCAGAGGGTGTTGGGCCCTTGGAGGAATCCGACTGAAGGAGAAGTCTGAAAGGAGTTCAACTCTTAGAGAAATTTGACTGAATGAGAAGTCTGGAAGGAGTTTGGCTCTTGAAGAAATCTGACTGAAGGAGAAGTCTGAAAGAGAAATCCTACTGAAGAAGAAGTCCAAAAGGAGAATCCGACTGAAGGAGAAGTCTGGAAGGAAAATCTGACTGAAAGAGAACTCCGAAAGAAATTCTGCTCCTGAAGGAATTTGATTGAAGGAGCAGTCCAGAAGGAGTTAGGCTCTTAAAGGAATTTGATTGAAGGAGAAGCCCGGAAGGGGTTCGATTCCTGAAGAAATTTGACTGATGGAGAAGTTTTAGGAGATTCGACTAAAGGAGAAGTTCGAAAAAAATTTGGCTTCTAGAGGAATTCGATTGAAGGAGCAATTTGAAAGGAGTTTGGCTCTTGGAAGAATTCGACTAAAGGAGAAGTCCGAAAGGAATTAGAATCCTGAAGAAGTCTGAATGGAGTTCTACCGCTGTAGGAGTTCGAAAGGGGTTCGACCTTTGGAGGTGTTTGGGAGGGGTTCGACCACTGGAAGAGTTCGGCTGCTAAAAGAGGATGGCTGGAGTTTGGCCATTGGAGGAAGAATTCTCGATCGAAGCTCTTTCGTGATTACCAATTGCATTAGGCTAAGCATCAGACTGGACTTCAATGGGAGCAGGGTTTATCTCCAACAATAGTCCCCTTACTCTCGAGTTCGAAATTCAAAAGAAGAGAGTATAAAAAGATGACTGCCGAAGTTCTTTTCTGGGCTCTACACCTATTGAGGTTGAAGCTCGAGGGAGATCTTATCTACTATTGAGGTTGAAGGAAATCTTATCTCCTATTGAGGTTGACATTGAAGCTCGAGAAAGATCTTATCTCCACTCAGGGTTGAAGGAGATCTTATCTCCTATTGATGTTGATGTTGAAGCTCGGGGGAGATCTTATCTCCATTCGAGGTTGAAGGTCTTCCCTATTGATGTTGAAGCTTGAGGGAGATTTTATCTCCAGTCGAGATTGAAGGAGATCTTATCTCCTATTGACATTAAAGTTGAAGCTCGGAGGAGATCTTATCTCCAGTCGAGGTTGAAAGAGAACTTATCCCCTGTTGACGTTGAAGCTTAGAGGAGATCTTATCTCCAACCGAGGTTGAAGGAGATCTTATCTCCTGTTGAGGTTAATGTTAAAGCTCGGGGGAGATCATATCTCCAGCCAAGGTTGAAGAAGATCTTATCTCCTATTGACGTTGAAGTTGAAGCTCGAGGGAGATCTTATCTCCAGCCAAAGTTGAAGGAGATCTTATCCCCTGTTAATGTTGAAGCTTGAGGGAGATCTTATCTCCAGCTGAGGTTGAAGGAGATCTTATCTCTTGTTAACGTTGACGTTGAAGCTTGGGGAGATCTTATCTCCAACTGAGGTTGAAGTATATCTTATCCCCTATTGATGTTCAAGCTCGGGGGAGATCTTATCTCCAGTCGAGGTTGAAAAAGATCTTATCTCTTGTTAAGGTTGACGTTGAAGCTTGAGGGAGATCTTACCTCCAACCGAGGTTGAAGGAGATTTTATCTCTTATTGACGTTGAAGTTGAAGGTCGGGAGAGATCTTATCTCCAATCGAGCTTGAAGAAGATCTTATCTCCTGTTGAAATAGAAGCATGAAAGAGATCTTATCTCCAGCCGAGTCAGGGCCTCTCTTTTCACCTCGTCCAAAATGAATGAGGTCTTCGACTTTGCTCATGTTAGGATGCAGTTCTCCTCCTATTCCTAACGGGCTATAGAGGCACATTAGGACCATTGTATGGGCCTCTCCCCTCCTCCTATCTTAAATAATCGAAGGTCTTTGACTTGCTTATGTTAGGATGAGGTTCTCCTCCTGTTCCTAACATGGCACTAGGAGCACAGATGGGCCATTGAATGGGCCTCACCCCTCCTTCTATCTTAAATAACCGAAGGTCTTCGACTTGCTCATGTTAGGACAAGGTTCTCCTTCTGTTCCTAATATGGCAATAAGGGCATAAATGGGTCATTGAATGGGCCTCTCCCCTCCTCTTATCTTAAATAATTGGAGGTCTTCGACTTGCTCATGTTAGGATGAGGTTCTTCTCCTATTCGTAACATGGCACTAGGGGCACAGATGGGCCATTGAATGGGCCTCTCCCCTCCTATGTTAAAATAACTCGAGATCTTTGACTTGCTCTTGTTAGGATGAGGTTCTCCTCCTGTTTTCAATATGGCAATAGGGGCACAGATGGACCGTTGAATGGGCCTCTTCCCTCCTCTTATCTTAAATAACCAGAGGTCTTCAACATGCTCATGTTAGGATGAGGTTCTCCTCCTATTCCTAACATAGCACTAGGGGCACAGATGGGCCGTTGAATGGGCTTCTCCCCTCCTTCTATCTTAAATAATCGGAGGTCTTCAACTTGCTCATGTTAGGATGAGGTTCTCCTCCTATTCCTAACATGGGACTAGGGGCTCAGATGGGCCATTGAATGGGCCTCTCCTCTCCTCCTATTTTAAATAACTGAAGGTCTTCGACTTGCTCATGTTAGCATAAGATTCTGCTCCTGTTCCTAACATGGCAATAGGGACACAGATGGGCCATTGAATGGGCCTCTCTCCTTTTTCTATCTTAAATAATCGAAGGTCTTCGACTTGCTCATGTTAGGATGAGGTTCTCCTTCTATTTCTAACATGGCACAAGGGGCATAGATGGGCCGTTGAATGGGCTTCTCCCCTCTTTCTATCTTAAATAATCGGAGGTCTTCGACTTGCTCATGTTAGGATGAGGTTCTCCTCCTGTTCCTAACATGGCACTAGGGGCATAGATGGGCCATTGAATGGACCTCTCTCCTCCTCCTGTTTTAAATAATCGGAGGTCTTCGACTTGCTCATGTTAGGAGGAGGTTTTTCTCCTGTTTCTAATATGGCAATAAAGACACAGATGGGCTATTGAATGGGCCTCTTCCCTTTTCTTATTTTAAATAACCGAAGGTCTTTGACTTGCTCATGATAGGACAAGGTTCTCCTTCTATTCCTAACATGGCACTAGGGGCACGATGGGCCTCTCTCCTCCTCCTATCTTAAATAACCGAAGGTCTTTAATTTGATCATATTAGGATGACGTTCTCCTCCTGTTCCCAACATGGCAATAGAGGCACAGATGGGCTGCTGAATGGGCTCTCTCCTCCTCCTATCTTAAATAATCGGAGGTCTTCAACTTGCTCATGTTAGGATGAGGTTCTCCTCCAGTTCCTATTATGGCACTAGGGGCATAGATGGGCTATTGAATTGGCCTCTCCCCTCCTCCTATCTTGAATATTCGGAGGTCTTTGACTGCTCCTGTTCGTAACATGGCACTAGGGGCACAGATCATCCTCCTCCTGTCTTAAATAATCGAAGGTCTTTAATTTGCTCATGTTAGGATAAGGTTCTCCTTTTGTTCCTAACATGACCACTTTCAATTGCTTCTTTTCTATCATCACATAGTTTTTACACCAAGAAATAATAATATTAAAATGGAGTAGTTTTATTGGAGGAAAATTACTGATGGCACATTCTCACATTTTCTAAATTTTAAGGTCGTGGGAGCATTGTTCCTCCAAGCTCCTTTAGGCGATAAGCTCCAGGCGGGATGACCTTCTCTATTTTATATGGGTCTTTCCAATTTGGGGCAAGCTTCTCCTGGCTCTGAGGTCGAGAGATGGTGGCTTACTAAAGTACTAAGTCTTTGAGAGATAGTATTGATGATATCGAGAGGCGGCCGATCTTCTTATTGTTCCTTCCTTCTTAGTGGTTCTGGCTGCGACAGTACCCTCGGTCGATCTTCACTTACTTTAGGCTAGTGTCTAAAGAATCGACCCAGTCGACCTCTCCTGATGAGCTTCTCAATCTCGTCTTGGAGCTGAATGCATTCTTCAGCATCATGACCCTGATCATGATGATAGAAACAGTACTTGCTTTGATTGTGCTTATTTGGAGGATATCGTAATTGTTCTTCTTGGGGAAGAACTTCTTCGCACCCTTCTATTAGGGCTTCTTTGATGATGAGCTTGAGGAGGAGTTCAGGCTCGCTTGTGCTCGGGGAGAGTTCGTGAGCATGGTTAGACTTCATTCGGCCCTCTATCAGCTATGAGTTTATTAGACTTGCTAGCCTGCTACTCTTCTATGGCTTCTTCATCTTTTAATTTGAAGGCTTCTTCTACTCGAGCATATCCCATAGCTCGAGCTAGCAGATCGGCAAACTTCCTGGGGTACTTCTTCTCCAGGAAGAATAGCAAATCATTCTTTTGAAGGCCGCCCTTGAGTGCGGCTATTGTAATAGACTAGTCCAGATTCTGGACCTCCAATGCAGCAGCATTAAATCAAATGACATAAGCTCGGATAGATTCCTCCTCCTTTTGCTTGATATTCATCAGGGAATCCGAACCTCGGTGCGAACATCGGCTGTTGGCAAAGTGAGCTATAAACTGATGGCTCATCTAGTCGAAGGAGAAGATCATACCGGGCCTCAATGTTGAGTACTAATTTCTTACTGCTCTCTTCAAGGTAGATGGAAAAACTCAACATAAGATGGTGTCTGGTGCACCATAGAGCAGCATCATGATCTTGAAGGCCTCCAGGTGATCGACTGGATCAGAGGTTCTATCATAGCTTTTAAATTAGGGAAGCTTGAGGTTCAACGGAATGGGCTCTTGCATAATTCAGGGAGAGAAAGGAAGATTGGTGGAGACATCGTCATGGTGAGCCGAGGCGATGTGGTAGAGTTTCTCAATCCATTGGTCCATCTCTCATAGTTTTTGATCGAGGATGTCGTCTCGATCGTAGATCTTGGAAGGCTTCCGACTGTAGATGGAGAAGGTCTCTTTCGAAAAAGAATCATGATTCGAATAAGGATCCTCTCCTCTCTATTTCTCCTTCATATGGGTAATGGATATGCTAGCCCAAGTGCTCTTCCTTAGGACCGATTTCTGACATCTCGATGGTAGGTTTTCTGGTGGAATCATCATCGTGGGCTTGCGCATGGCCTACAACATCTCGATGAGGCCCTAAATCCATTATGTCAGCAAGTTAAACTGCTTCGGATCTACCATGGCCGTTGATGGAGGAGGAGGTTGAAGCATCGATGCTGGAGCAGGAATGGATGGATCTGGCTCGGATCTAATGGCAAAAGCGTAGATCTTCGAGTAGTTGCCTTCTTTGGAGGCATTTCTTGAGATCGAGGAAGAGGATGGAGATGGACCTTGAAGAAGAAGATCCATAAGATCGGCTGAGCACTCCTTTAAGAATAAGAGTACCTCAGGAATAAAGGATCCTTTTTCTAGTGCTAATTCTGTTGGTGCAGAATCTGGTCGATGTCGGATCGAGCTAGAGTCGAGAAAGAAAAGATCGCCGCCAGTGACCTACAAAATAAAGTCCCATCTGGAGTCGGTGGTCGTGGCTCTGGCAGGATCCTCTGATGATCAAGTCAGCTCTTCTGGCCAATAGAAATGGAGTGCTCAGGAAAGAACTCAGTAGAGTTTTGGGAAGGAGTTGAGAGCTTAGAGAAAATATATCCAAAGGGTCCCTTTTATAGATGGAGCCTGGAGCAGATTGATAGTGACAGCCATAGCCATCAAGTAGCTGGCTGCTCGGGGCTGCATGGAGTTTGTTACGAAGAGGAGCACTGCCTGTAGCAAACTGATAGTGACAGCCATAGCCATCCGATAGCTGGCCGCTCAGGGCCGCATGGGGTTTGTTAAGGAGAGGAGCACCACCTGTAGCAGATTGATAGTGACAGCCATAGTCATTTGGTACTGAGTCACTCGAGGCCACGTGGAGGGGTGAAGAGCTTTGACGTATGTCAATTCAAGAGGAGTTTGGACTCCTAAAGAGAATACAGCTAGAGGGGATCATTCGGAAGGAATACTACTTGAAATCTAAAAGTAATCCACTGGAGGAACTCGGATGGAGTTCGACTGATGGAGAAGTCCAGAAGGAGTCTAACTGATGGAGAAGTTCAGCTGAAGGAGTTCGACTAGTGGAGAAGTTTGGCTGAAGGAGAATTCTGGAAGGAGTTTGGTCTTGAAGGAATTTGACTGAAAGAGAAATTCGGAAAGAGTTCGGCTCCTAGAGGAATCCAACTGAAGAAGAAGTCTGAAAGGAGTTCGACTCCTAGAGGAATTCAACTAAGGGAGAAGTCCAAAAGGAGTTGGACTCCTAGAGAAATTCAACTGAAGGAGAAGTTCGAAGGGAGTGTGGCTCCTGAAGGAATCCGATTGAAGGAGAAGTTCGGAGGAAGTTTGGCTCCTAGAGGAATCCAACTGAAGGAGAAGTCTGGAAGGAGAATCTGACTAAAGGAGAAGTTTAGAAGAAGAATTCGACTGAAGGAGAAGTTCAAAAGGAATTTGGCTCCTAGAAGAATTTGATTGAAGGAGCAGTCTGCAAGTAGTTCGGCTCATGGAGGAATTTAACTGAAGGAGAAGTCTGAAAGGAGTTCAGCTCCTAGAAGAATCTGACTAAAGAAGAAGTCCAGAAGGAAAATCTGACTGAAGAAGAAGTCTAGAAGAAATTTGGCATCTGAAGGAATCCGATTAAAGAAGCAATTCGAAAGGAGTTTGGCTCCTAGAGGAATCCGACTAAAGAAGAAGTTCGGAAGGAATTCGGCTCCTAGAGAATTTCGGATGAAGTTCGGCCGTTGTAGGAGTTTAAAAGGGATTCTATTGCTAGAGGAGTTCAGAAGGAGTTCGGCCATCGGAGGAGTTCGATTGCTAAATGAGTTCGATTGGGGTTCGACTGCTGGAGAGAGAATTTTCGATCGAAGCTCTTCCATGATTATCAGTTGCATTAGGCTAAGCATCAGATTGGACTTCGACGGAAGTAGGATTTATCCCCAACAAGAATCATTGTAATATTTTTTTTTGAAAAAATAAAATTGCAAGTAGTTTTCTTATAAATGGTCTCTACCAGTTATATATTAATGTTTCTATTTTTAATATTAAGCAAAATGTGAATGCCATAGGATCAAAGCGACCTAACGATAGTCTAAATGATAGGTATCTTTAGCATCTTATGCTAGGTCATATAGTGGAATATAGAATTAACAAATTCGAGAAATCCAAGCTATTAAGTCTATTGACCTCTTAGTCGTATCCAATTTATGAATCATGCCTTCATGGCAAGATGATCGAGCTCCCTTTTGTAGGACATTGGGAAAGGGCCACAGACCTACTTGCCCTGGTACACATAGACGTGTGCGGCCCATTTGATGTGCCGGTTAGGGGCAATTATATCTACTTCATCACCTTTACTGATGATTTATCTCCATATAGTGTTGCCCAAAGATAGCAACCCAGGGGTGGTGATTTGGGTTCTTATAAAAAATTTTGGCCAAATCTAAAATCTAATCAAATATGTGCTTTACTTAAATTAATTTAGCTTGATATGATTATATAGTATATGCAGTAGAATCAAATGTGTATGAAATAATGCAAGAATTATAGCTAAGATAAATAAGTTGTAATATAAATGAAGCAAGAAGTAAAGATAAGTAAAGCAAGAAAGTGAAGAACACAATCACAAATACTCAAAGTTTATAGTGGTTTGGAGTAACCCACTCCTACATCCACTCTCCAAGCTTCCTTTGGGATTTCTACTATAATCTTTTCTTGATTACAGTATGTTTGTTTGCACAGGCTCACAAACAAACTCCGTTGGTTTTCATAGGGCACCAACCAAAACCTTGCACTGTTAGTTTTTTGGGTTCACTAATAACCCAATTGATTTTCTAGACTAATCAATTAAAATCAATACAATGTCCAATTACGAGCTTGGATCAGTCTAAATCCCAAGTTTCTTTCTCCCAAAGAAACTTGTAAAGAAATAGAAAATACAAGTATAAGTTTCAGCACAAAATAAAAAATAAAAATTAGAACTCTTTGAAGCTTGAAGAAGTTGCTATTGGATTGCTCAAATGATTCTTCAACTTTTTTTCTTGATGCTTGAGAGGATGTGGAAGATGATGGAGATGGTTTCCCTTAAAAGTCCTCTGATTTTGAAGCTTGGTTCCTCTCTATTCTCTCTCTTTTCAATGATATTTAATATTTCCTCCAAGAAATGATGATTTCTCTTTCAAACCCTCTTTTCTTGTTTTTCAATTAAATTTCTAGCCTTTTATATCTTTAATCAATATTGGAGGATGAATAGTAGCCATTTGGAGCCGTTGGAGAGTTTTTATTGGGCATTAAATACGTCAAAAATGGAGAAGAAAACTAGCTGTTATAGGATTTTCTATCGTAGGGGCACCCCTTAAGTCGCCCCTTTGGTAACAGGCAAGAAAAATAGTGTTCTATGGTGTTGTGCATAGAACTTGCATGAGGCATCACATAGGTCATCACTTTTTCCATGGGGCACCCCATAGATCGCCCCTTTTCAGCATGTAGGTTCCAACTTTGCGTGCCAACATGCCATTCATGCCAAATCAAAAAGGGAAGACCTAGGGGTCGCTCCCTTTTGTCCAAACTTATTTTTTTTCATTTTTTGACTTTTGAATCTTTCTAAATTACCTCCAAAGTTTTGAATTCTTCTCTAATACTCTTGAAGCTTCCAAAAAATATTGTCTTGATCTCCAACTTGATGAAATAACAGCTTTGACCTTCTCCAAAAATCTTTATCAATTCAACTTTCAAAATCTTCCAAATTGTCACTAAAGGCTCTGAAATATTCTCTAATGCTCTTGAGGCAAAAAATATTTTCTTGATCTCCAAATTGACGAAATTTTGTTTTTGCCCTTCTTCAAGCATCATAATTAGTTCAACTTCCTTGAAGCTCTTGACTTGGTGTTTTTTGTGTGGATCTTTTCTTGGATTAATTTCTTCAATTTGAATACCTGAAAAGACCTACATTCACTCTTGAAACATATGATTAAATACTTAAATACTCATAATTTGGAGATCATCAAAATCAACCATGGGATCAACAATCTTTCCCTTTTTGATGATGGCAAAACTTTGAGTATATGCATAGATATAAAATTTAATGTATTTCAATAAATTGGCTAGTACAAATCATGAAGTGATAATATACATAAATATAAATGTATCCTCCCATTTAACTTAAATTCAGATTCATAGATTTTTAAAAAACTTTCAATAAACTCCATGAAATGTATTATAGGCTCAAGCATAGCATATACTCAATAAATCTTCTCTCCCTTTTTGACAACATCAAAAAGCTTATGAGAAGGACCTAAGATTTATTATGAAAATCAATATTTTTTGAGTCAAAATTAATTCAAAAAATCAAATTCAAAAAATTAATTCAAACAAATCATCTCCCCTTTGAAAACTTGGCTTTTGATTCAAAAAATATCTTAAAATTTCAAACATTACCTTATCAAAGATTTGAATTAGGCATAATATTTAATTCAAAATTTATGCTCTTCTTTTCTAAAAAAAAAATATTTTTATGGGAGGAAATAAGAAATATTATCAAAATGAATCAAAATTCAAATAAATACATCAAATTCAAAAATTTCAATTTAAGTTTAAGAGGATATCAAATTTGAACTTCATGGAATATTTAATATGAAAGGTAAGCATGTTTGACATCAAATTCAAATTAATGTCACTCCCCCCTTTTCAAAATATTTAAATTTTGATTTTATGAAGATATTTGAGGGATAGAACTTTTCAAGTTGTTTTAGCACAATTGATACCAAGTAAAGTATATCCAAAGCCAAAATTCTATTTGATATCATTCCATTCCCCCTTTTTGATAGCATTAAAGAACTCATGGGAAGGATTAAGAAAAATCAACAAAATCAATAAGATGTAAGAGTGTTTCAAATAAGAGATGTATCAAATTAAAATCAAATGAATCATTTTTTTTTTGAAAGCTTATCTTTTGATTTAAAACATATTTAAAATATTGCTTCTTTTTCAGAAATTAGCTTGAATTCAAATATCAAAGATTCTTCCCCTTTTTGAAAGAGTATGATCTTTTTAATCAGATTTTCAAATATGCACTTTTAAGCTTTAAGAGGAATAGAGACTTTTAAAAGATTTAATCATGAAATCAAGCATAATATGTACTTTAACATTCAATCTTTTCTTTTCTTAAAAAATTTCAATCAATTAAGTTCGAAAATGATATGTATCAAAAAAATATCGAGCAAGTCAATGATAGTATTAGAGCAAAAATAATTTTATAATAATTTTTAAATACACATCAAAAATTATGTATTATATTTAAATTTTTAAATAAGTTTTAAAATTAGAAGTATGTATCAAAATTAATTTGTTTGGAGTAAGAACATGTTTCAAATTTAATTTAACTCCAAAATTATCAAGTTCATGCAAATCAGCATATAAATAATATCTAAATTCATAAATATTTTTTAATAATAAAAATCAATTTATTCATTTGATACTACTTTAAATTATGTAAATCAAATTTAATTGCCATATGTAAGCATAATTAGAGAAAAACTATAAGGTACTTGATTGAGAGTCTAAAATCAATGAAAGTAAAGCTCAAAATGAGAAAATTTTAAGATAAATGATTAAAAATTTAAAATTAATATTAAAATTTATTAATATTTATAATTAAATTTAAATTAGTTAACTTAATCAATATCTTTTCTCTTGAATATTAGAAAATTTATTACACGATATTTTCTCCCTCTTTCTGTGAGCTTTATAAGACAAAGATAGATAGATCCTTTCAAAACTAGAAATTTGAATAAATCATTCAAAGCAAATCATAAAGAGGTTTGTCTGACATTTTTCTTTTGAAAAATATCTCTTTCTTTTCTTAAGTAGTATTAATCAATTTGAAGCATCAAGGTACCAATCTTATAATTTATTCAAGGTATAATGTCAAAAATATATTCATGTAAACTAGATTATATGCAAGGATATTTTCTTCTATTTGTCAAAGATAAAGCAATAGAATACAAGATAATGATGATCTATGTGATATCAATCATTGAAGTTTTTGATCAAAAAAAATGAATCAATTAAGTTCAGATCAAATTATTTTGATAAGTTAATTTGAATTGACACCAACAGATCATGTAAAATAAATCATATAGAGATATTCTATTTAAACTTAAATCTTTTTTTCTTAAGAAATATCATTTAATCAAGTTCAAAAAGATATAAAATTCTTGATATTATCTCAAATGATATCATATAAGCTGTGCAAAACTAGATTTGAGATAAAACATTCTTTTCTTTTATTAAAAAAATATTTAAGACAAGAATAGACTGTTTGATATCAATTATAAGAATTATGATACTAATTATTTTAAAATTTAGTTCAAACAGCAAACTTCTTGATATCAAATATGAAAAATAATTCAATTCTAGATATCCAATATTTTGAAAAGAAAAGAAAACATCTTTGAAAGATTTTCTCCAATTTGATATCCATTGAGTTGAAATAGATCATGATTTTCTTAAGAGATTTGATACTACTTTAAGATTGAAGAAAAACTAATTTTCAAATTCATTACTTAAAAATAATATGAATAAATATGAAAGCATATTTTAAATTCAATTTGATACTAAGTATGAAAGGCTTTCTTCAAGTTGGGGAACAAAATCAATCGAGATTAAAATGAGAGGAATCTAGATATTTGTTCTATATGTTGATCTAACTATGAGATTTTAAATCCTTAAGGATAAATTTAAAATGTAATATAACTTAACACATCAAGCATTTTGAGTTTTATGAAAGGATGCTTTATCTTCAGGTATTTAGTTCATGTAAGTTTTTAGTATAAATTTGATAATTTAGCATCTTATGGGAGAATGTCCAAAAAAATTAGTTTTACTTGCAGATTTTTGCCAATCATAAATATTTATAGCAAATTAAGCTTCTTTTAATTTAAGTTTATCAATTGCAAAATTAATATGGGAAAGCTATTATATCATGTTGAATTTTAAGATAATTTCAATTCATATCATAACATGATACTTAGAGGAGAGCATATTGACCTCTTAAAATCAAAGTATTCAAATCATCAAAATCAACCAATCATACTAATCTTACTAATATATGAAAAAAAATTCAAGCAAGTAAACATAATATAAAATCATATTAAAGTCAATAGATTCAATCAAAATAACTTTAATAATCATTGATGGTATGATATGAGAAAATATTTAGATTATACCATGCATCAATATCCATCCCTTTTCATTTCTAAAGGATCCAACAAATTTTTTTTCCTTTCATTTCATTTGGATCCTTGGTGCACCTACAAAATTACTTAATAATTTTTGGTACCCAAGTCATCTTGGATCCATAGGAGTTAGTATTCAAGATTTCTTTTGGAACCCAAATTTGTTTAATTGATATTTGCCCATTTCTTTTAACATTATATTTAGAAATTTTATGAACAACTTTATTGCATTTAAAATACTTAAATGAATAATTCTTTATTGAAGCTTTGTTGAACATGTTTTTAACAACCTTTTATTTTCTCAATGAGTTATAGCCAATTTTAGATTTATCAAAATTAGCCCTTTGATTGTTTAATATAACTTAAAGCTTTTGAGATCCAATCATAAATTTGTCAATCTTGAACTTCAATCTTTCAATCTCTTTCTTTAGTTTGATATTTTCTTCCAAAAGAGATTTATCAAATTTACTTTTTTCTTTAATAAAAAATCTTAGTTTATTAAGTTCTTCTTTCAACTTAAGATTTTTTTCAATCATAGTTTTTTCAGATTTTGAAAATCTTTCTTTTTTTTTAACTAAGGATTTTTTAGATTTAACTATATTCACCTTTTTCTTAGTTAAAGTTTTAATTTATTTTAAGAAATCTTTCATTTCTTTATCTATATTTTTTAATTTTTTTAATAGATCTTCTTTTTTACTTAAAATCTTGTCTTTTTGTTCGACTAAAAAAAGATTAGATTCTTTTAAGTTTTTTATTCTTTAGTCTTATCTTTTTGTGTTCATCCATTAAATTATTAAAGGCTTCATATAATTCATTAAAAAAAAATTAGAGAAATATTCATGATATACCTCATCATTTTGAGCCATGAGGCAATTACTTGCTATACCTTCCCCATCTTTCTCATTCTTTTCTTTGCCTAGCTCCCTCTTAATCATTGTTTTCTTTTTCTTTTATTTCTTTCTTTTCTTCTTCTTTTTATCTTCATGCACCATAAGGCATGAGTTAGGGTGAGCTACCTTTTCTTCTTGGGAGCTTGATATGTTCTTTGATTTGCTTCCTCAAAAGTAGTTTTTAATTTCATCCATATTTGATTTACCAAAATACATGAAGAAATTACATTAAAAATATTTATGTCTAATGAACAATAAAGTAAATTCATTATTTTTGCATTCATTTGAATCATACCTTTATCATGAATCAATGCATTAGGTGTGTGTAGGCCATTGATTATAATTTTTTATAAATTATAGTCATGTGCTTGAATGAAAATTTTTATCCTAGTTTTCCAATAAGAATAATTTGAGCCATCAAACAGTGGGGATCTATCAATGGAATGGCTTTCATTAAAAAGAAATTCTATTTTTGATTGCGAAGATCTTTGGCTCTTGATGGTTAGGTCAACAATTAATAACAGAGCATCTACTCTGATACCACTGTTGTCCAAAGGTTGCAACCCAAGAGGGGAGGGAGGAATTGGGTTATAAAAAATTTTGGCCAAATCTGAAATCTAATCAAATATATGCTTAAATTAATTTAGCTTGATATGATTATATAGTGTATGTAGTAGAATCAAATGTGTATGAAACTATGCAAGAATTATGGCTAACCTAAATAAGTAGTAATATAAATAAAGCAAGAAGTAAAGAAAAGTAAAGCAAGAAAATGAAGAACACAATCATAAACACTCAAAGTTTATAGTGGTTTGGAGCAATCCGCTCCTACATTCACTCCCTATGCTTTTCTTGAAATTTTTACTATAATCTTTTCTTGATTACAGTGTGTTTGTTTTCATGAGCTCATAAATAAATTCAGTTGGTTTTCATAGGAGCACCAACCAAAACCTTGCACTATTAGTTTTTCGGGTTCAGCAACAACCCAATTGATTTTCTAGGCTAACTAATTAAAACCAATACAATGTCTAATTATGGGATTGGACTAGTCTAAATCCTAAGTTTCTTTTCTCTAAAGAAACTTGTAAAGAAACAAAAAATACAAGTATAAGTTTCTGCACAAAGCAAAAGATAAAAATTAGAACTCTTTGAAGCTTGAAGAAGTTGCTGTTGGATTGCTAAAATGATGCTTCAACTTCTCTTCTTGATGCTTGAGAGGATGTGGAAGATGGTAGAGATAGTTTCTCTTGAAAGTCCTTTGATTTTGAAGCTTGGTTCCTCTATATTCTTTCTCTTTTCAATGATATTCAATATTCCCTCCAAGAAATGATGATTTCTCTTTCAAATCCTCTTCTCTTATTTTTCAATTGAATCTCTAGCCTTTTATACCTTTAATCAATGTTGGAGGATGAATAGTAAATATTTAGAGCCATTGAAGAGCTTTTATTAGGCATTAAATGCATCAAAAATAGAGAAAAAAACTAGCCATTATAGGATTTTTCATCACAGGGGGTGTCCCTTAGCTCGTTCCTTTGGTAATAGGTGAGAAAAATAGTATTCTATGATTTTGTGTATAGAACCTACAGGGAGTGACCTATGGGTCGTTCCTTTGGTAATAGACGAGAAAAATAGTATTCTATGATTTTGTGTATAGAACTTGCAAGGGGCGCCCCATAGGTCACCTCTTTTTCCATGGGCAGGGGCGCCCCATAGGTCACCTCTTTTTCCATGGGGCGCCCCATAGGTCACCCCTTTTCAGCATGTAGATTCCAGCTCTACGTGCCAACGTGCCATTCACTCTAAATCAAAATGGAATAACCTAGGGGTCACCCTCTTTTGCCCAAACTTGTTTCGATTCATTTTTTGACTTTTGAATCTTTCCAAATTATCTCCAAAAGTTTCAAATTCTTCTCTAATATTCTTGAAGCTTCTGAAAAATATTATCTTGATCTCCAACTTGATGAAATGACAGCTTTGACCTTCTTCAAGTATCTTTATCAATTCAACTTCTAAAATCTTCTAAATTGCCTCTAAAGATTTTGAAATATTCTCTAATGCTCTTAAGATGAAAAATATTTTTTTGATCTCTAACTTAATGAAATTATGATTTTGCCCTTCTTCAAGCATCTTTATCAATTTAACTTTCTTGAAGCTCTTGATTTGGTGATTTTTGTTTGGATCTTCTTTTAGATTAATTTCTTCAATTTGAATACCTGGAAAGACCTACATCCACTCTTAAAATATATGGTTAAATACTTAAACACTCAAAGATTGACAATCATAAAAATCAACCATGGGATCAACATACGGGTATGTGTATTTGATGCCACAAAAGTCTATAAGCCTTTGAAAAGTTTAAAAAATTTAGACTCAAAGTAAAAAAATAAATAGAAAAATCCATTAAGATTCTTTGATCAGATCGAGGAGGTGAATATCTTAGTCAAAAATTTTTAGACTATCTTAAGGATAATGGCATAGTCTCATAATGGACTCCATCTAGAATGCCTCAACTTAATGGAATTTTAGAATAAAAAATTGGATCCTATTAGATATGGTCCGATCCAAGATGAGCTTCATGGACCTTCCTAATTTTTTTTAGGAACATAGTCTAATGACTACTATATATTTATTGAATAGATTTCTTCTAAAATTGTTCCTACCATATTGTATGAGATATGGCATGGTAATAAACCAAGTCTGAGTCACCTCAAAATTTAGGATTGTCTGGCTCATGTCAAGAGACAGTAGGTGAATAAGTTAGAATCTAGATTCTTTAGAGCTCGATTCATTGGATATCCTAAAGAGTTGTTAGGATATTATTTCTATCTTCTAGAAGACCATAATGTGATTATGAGTCAACATGCCATTTTTTTTTGAAAAATAATTTATTCAAGATGGTGGCAGCAAAAGACAGATCAAGCTCAAGGAGAAAGTCTTCCAAGAGCAACGAGCTAAGAAATATATAGAACCCAATCAGATTGAGCCAGTCTAAATACTACATCCTCCACCTCAAAAATCAACTAGAATTTTTGATCCTCTTGAAAGGTACTTAGGTACTATTTCAGAGAATGTAGAGAAAATATTTCTCACGAAAAATGGGGTTCATGGTGATGATCCTAACACCTATGATGAGGTGATATCAGATATCAACTCTGAGAAATGGTTAGAGGTAATGAGATTAGAAATTGACTCAATGCGCTCAAACCAAGTCTGAACCTTGATAGATCCATCTGAAGTTATAATACCTATTAGGTGTTAATGGATCTTCAAGAGAAAGATAGATGTTGATAAAAATGTAGAGACATTCAAAGCTAGGCTCATAATGAAAGGATATAGTCAGTACGAAGGCATTGACTATCAAGATACCTTTTCGCCAGTAGCCATGCTTAATTCCATCCACACATTACTTGTTGTTGCTGCTTATTTCAATTATGAAATATAGCAGACGGACATGAAAATGGTATTCTTAAATGAATATCTTGAGAAAGATATCTGTATAGAACAACCGCTTGAATTCACATCTAGTGATGGTGATCACAAGGTGTGCAAGCTGCAAAGGTCCATATATGGACTCAACCAAGCATCTCGAAGCTAGAATGCTCATTTTAATGATGTGATCAAATTATTTGGTTTCATAAAAAATGAGAAGGAGCTATGTATTTTCAAAAAAGTTAGTGGAAGTGTTGTTATCTTTCTCTTACTGTACATGGATGATATTCCCATGTTGACCATGATTAAAATATGGTTGTTTAAAGAGTTCTTTATGAAAGACCTAGAAGAAGCATCCTTTATTCTTGAAATTAATGTCTATAGAGATAGATCGAATAGGATGCTAAGACTTTCACAGAAGATGTACATAGAGGAGGTGCTAAAGAGGTTTAGTATGAAAAACTCCAAAGGAGGTCTAGTACCTTTTAGACATGGCATTCATCTCTCTAAGAAGATGTGCCCTAGCACACCAAGGAGATTGAACGTATAAGCAAGATCCCTTATGCTTCGACAATAGGGAGTCTCATGTATGCCATGCTACGTACATGACCTAATATTGCCCATGCTGTGAGTATCACGAGTAGGTATCAATCGAATGTTGGTGAAGAGCACTGGACTTCTATGAAATGCATCCTTAAGTACTTGAGAAGGACTAAAGATATGTTTCTAATCATTGGTAATGGAGAACTCTAGGTCTAGAGGTATACAAACTCGAATTTTATGTCCGACATAGATAATCAAAAATCAACATCTGAAAGTCTGTTTGTGTGCAATGATGTTGAAGAGTTCCAAGTAGATGGTGATAGCAGATTCTACCATGGAAGCAGAATACATCATTGCATCAAAAGCTATGAAGGATGTGTTCTGATACAAAAAGTTTGCCATAGAACTCAAAGTGATGTCATCGGATGCCGTCCCTCTATACTGTGATAATAATAGCATCATAGCCCTTGCTAAGGAGCCGAGGTCTCATAAAAAATTCAAGCACATCGAGTGATAATTTAGTCTAATCTAGGATTACCTCAAGAAGGGATACGTCGAGATCAAGACAGTTGACACCGCAGATAATATGGTTGACCTACTAATGAAGTCATTGGGATAGTAGAAGATCGAAGCCCACCTTGAGAAGATGGGATTTTGATTTGTAGCCAGTTGACTTTAGGTCAAGTGGGAGTTTGTTAGATATGTGCCCTAGAAGCCAGATTGGCTAAACATTTGTAATACACTTCTAAGGATAATTTTATAATTTTGAATATAAATTAATAAAAAAATTATTTTCTATGCCAATGTGTGTATTTAAAGTGTCTGTGATACATCCCATGAGTTAATGGTAATGAAAATTCATATTTTCAAGAGTTGAAAATTTTAGACATGAATTTTCATAATTAACTCATAAATTGCTCCTGACCATAGGATCATCATAAGGATGATAATCGATTTAGAAGGTTGGTCTATGATTGCTTTCTTAGAATAAATGAGTCTTGAGTCTATGGTATAGAGACATTGAAATGAGAGTATAGGTACTCGTTAGAGAATGAGAGCACTGAGAGTGACCACCTTGAGCAGTCATAAGGGAGTCTACCTTGTCATCAATGACTGGCTCGATACTGCAGTAGTGTGTTTGGTTCTTTAACCTGAGACGCATCAATAGTTCATCATAAGGTTGTTATAGTTTGACTATACCATAACTCGGTCTCCTAGCCATTCAAAATCCTGAGGTGTATGTTAGCTATAGCATATTCATTGTAAGAATTGGATTACACCAATAGGAGATCTATCTACCTCAGTAGATGAGGAGTAGCTCTATGATGATCATGAGATTGAAGCCTTAAGCCCATGGCCATGATAGTGTGAAGATGATAGAAAGAGTTTCTATTAGGTTTTCACATCAGACTCGAATCGAATGATTAATTCATATGATAGATGTTGGGTTTGACGAATTTACCTTAATCCTAATCTTATCAGAGCTCAAGATAGAAGAACCCAATCACACAAATAGCTACATCGAGAGGTTCACTTTTAGTTCTGATGAGTTGCCACCATATACTACTAGGTATCACTAGTGGATTTTGGAAGCAATTAGAATGATCTTGATAATCGATCATTCTAATTATGTGAATTAGAAAAGTTTTGGTCCATCGAAAGATGTTTCGATAATGTCGATGATAGAGATCATGATATATCTCATTACCATATGGAATTGAATCTAACTGGCTCACATAAATAAGAGTTTAGATCTAGATGTGATCAATAGTGCTAACACAGTTTGATTGATTTAGATTAGATCCAATCAGGTTCAAGAAAATCGTGCTAGCACACGATTGAGCTTGACATTCTCCTTCTGTAGTTTTTCTGATCTATCTCGATTGAGTCAAATTTGATTTGACTTATTTTTAGATTATAAAGAGATTTATTTTCATCTAGCTAAAACTTGTCCAGGTCAGATTAATTTTAGAAATAAATCCATTTTGAAATACAATTGGACTAGGGTCAATAGTTGACCCAATTAAGAGAATTGAGAGTCATAGGATCAGAGCCTTCTAGAAAATTTTTTGGGAACTCTTTTCATTTGATTTTTGGCTATGTGATTGAGCTTGAGTCATGCTATGAGTGACCCAGATTTGATAATTTTTGGAGGTGCGTAGATTAGGTTAAGATAGAGTTTAATTTGAATCAAATTCTTGAGGGAAGAGCCCTAGGCACCCTGGACTCTTCCTTATCCCTTCATGCCACCTCCTTTAGAGATGTTTTTGGTCCACCAAACCTGATAGAAATTAGATTGGGGATGGTGGCTATCAGCTCTAGAGTCCTAAGTTATCAAGCAATTTGATTGCTTGATGAAATGGGACTCTAAGGTGGAGTAGGAGTCTATTTAAAGATCCTGCACCCTAGGACTTTAATTTTTTGATCACCACGCCCATATGCTGCCACCATATACCTCCTCCATGCCCCATCTGGAGCTCCTCCCTCTCTTCTCCATGTCCACACCAGAGTTGGTGAGATTTCAATCATCAAAAGTTGAGAAAAGCTGATGATAAAATTAGACAAGGCGATCTAGATCAAGAGATAGGGTGCTGCCTTTAAAGTTTATTTAAAGGCTTCACAAATCAAATCCAGCTCTAATCCTTTAAAATTAGATCCATAAGAAGAGAATGTCTAAATCCAGCCTGAGTGGACTCTAGTAGAGGCTAGGCAATTACGTGGTTATATCTAGAATCCCAGGTGATAATAGATCATCGATAGGATAAAAGCTATTTACCCAACCAAGGTAAGAAAATTAAATTAGATTTAATTTTAATTTTTTTTAGTTTTAATATCAGATCTATAGGATTAGATCCAAGATATCTCAGATTTGATTAAAATTTTTAAATTTTTTTTAAAATATTTGATAAATATCATAAATTCACCAATAAAAATATTAATTTATTAATTAATTCATATTAATTAATGATCAATTTATATATATTTTTAAGAAATTAAAATTTTATTAATTAAAAAATAAATAATAAAATAATAAAAAATAAAAAATAAAATTTTATAATCAATGGAAAGAGCTCATTTTTTTTATCATAACGAAATAAGTTTAAAATAAAATGGAGCTAAAATGAAGAAGATATGAATTTTTAAAGAAATAAAATAATAAATAAATAAAATAATAATAATAATAATAACATACGGCTCAACCAGCTCAAGCCACTATGCCATATCAGTCGGTGCATCCAAATACGCTGAGCCAAGCCGACAAGCCAGC
Source organism: Cocos nucifera (assembly GCA_006176705.1). NCBI lineage: Eukaryota > Viridiplantae > Streptophyta > Magnoliopsida > Arecales > Arecaceae > Cocos > Cocos nucifera. The sequence continues at coordinate 5,345 of QRFJ01005291.1, read as the reverse complement.
ATGCCAAGCCAGTCACACAAGCCGACTCAACCGCGGAAGTCATCAGCTGGTCCACGATCCAGGCATGGACCGTCAGCTCAACAGAAACTGGTGAATCATGATGCGACACGTGGTGGATCTAGACCCTTAAAGGATTCATAGAAAATCTATCATGGCTCATGGAGCATTTTGGTCTTTTCACTCGATAATAGAAGCATTGATTGGCTATAGTGTGTGGTGTAGTTGATCCACGCGGTCCATCGGAACAGTAATTACGCGATCGAACGACTGCGGTAGCTTGCGGTCAAGATCAAATGACTGTGGTTGTTTTTGGATTTGATTCAGCTTCAGACTTCAGCGGATCGCCATCCAATGGTAGTGCACAATCTAGGGGACAATCCAATGGTCCAAAACGCTCCCAATGGTAATCAAGACGCATGATCAGTGGTTAGATTTTCTCCATCAATGCATGATCAATGGCCAAAATTTAATTCGACCTAATCTAGGCTGCTACGCATCCGATTTTGATGATTTTTGGCCCATTGAATTCCTATTGAATGGCTGGATTTCATCAAACCTTCCAAAATTTGTTCAGGACTCTTTTTTATCCAAATTCTATTCATTTTTTTACGTATTTTGAAGATTAAAAAGGTTATTAGTCCCACATTGCCTAGAAGAAAATCCTCCACCCCTCTTAGCTCTATAAAAAGGAGCCCAGGCCTCTAGAATAGAGAAATCTGATGGAAGGAAAGCCAAGGTACAGGGTGGAAGCCAAGCTCGGGGTTGAAGGTTGCTTCAAAGCTACAGTGCCGAGAAGAAGAGCCAGTCTTCTACGCCATCTTCATACCTATGCTGATCTGCGATCTTCTTCTAGTTTTCTTTTCTCTTTCTTTTTTTTTTAAATTTTTCATATTTAAATTCTAGATTTAAGTTTTAATAAAGAAAGATTTATTATTTTTTTCAATTCTAGCTCTTTAAATTAATTATTCTTTATTGCTCTTTAATTTTATTGCAAGTAGCTGCTAAGATCTAAATAGTGGATCTTAGTACCAAATTTATTTTTGCATAATTTAAATTTTACTTTTATTTATAAATCTATTTTTTGAATTTAATTTTCAAAAACCCTTCTTTTCTTTTCATTTAAAAAATAAAAATTAAAAAATTAAAAATTTTAGAATTAAATCATTGCCTCTCTGTGGATTCGATCTGACTCACTACTTTCTTCATAATTTTTAATTAATTTAAAAAAATAAAAAATTAAATTTAAACTAATAAATATGGTGTCTTAATGATAACATCATGATCTTATGAAGTTTTTGGCACCATTATCGAAGAGGCATAAAAATTAAAATTTTTTCATTTCTCTGATTTTTTATTACCTACTAATTATTTTTCTTATATATTTTTTAGGAAAAAAATATAAAGAAAAGAACAAAGAAGATTACGGCATGAACAAAACTCTCAATCCTATTTGGTGAGATCATTCCTAAACCCTAAATCTTTTTTCTTATTTTTAATATTTGTTTTTTTTAAAATTAATTAAAAATTACCTACTTAAACCTAATTAAAAATCTCATCATAAGATTAGAAATCCTAATTATTTAAAGCATCCATCATTTTAGTTTTATTTTTATTTTTCTATTTTTATTTATTTATTTATTTATTTTGGTGATTGCTGGAGGCAAGGTAAACCTTTCAGAATTCAATTAGTTGCATGCATCTTGTTTAAATTGCATAGAACTCTTTGGTCAAATTTTTTTTTTTGCATATTCATATTAAACCAAATTAAGGGCACAACCCATTAAACAAGATAAGATAGGGATTTGATCATCCTTTCTTGGCCCATAAACAACCAACCAGCATCCTGCATTAACCCAAATGTTAACTCTTAAGATCAATTAGACATCAACCCTTAAGGGTATTTGAGCTTAATAGGACAAGAAACCCTAAGAGTGTTAGATATATGTGCCCTAGAAGCCAGAATTGGCAGACACTTGTAATACACTTCTAAGGGCAAAATTGTAATTTTGACTATAATCAATAAAATTGGTTATTTTCTATCACACCTGTGTATTTAGTGTCTATGATACATCCTTTGAGTTAATGGTAATGATAATTCATATTTTCAAGAGTTGAAAATTTAAGACATGAATAATCATTATTAACTTATAAACAGCTCCCGACCATAGGATCATCACGAGAATGGTGATTGATTAGGAAGGTTGGTGTACGATCGCTTCTCTTTAGTAGATGAGTCTTGAGTCTACGGTGTGGAGACACGAGAGCGAGAGTACAGGTACTCGTTAGAGAACGAGGGCACTGAGCGTGACCACCTCGAGTAGTCATTAGAAAGTCTACCTTCTCGTCAATGACTGACTCGATGCTGCAGTAGTGTGTCTGGTTCTTTGACCTGAGATGCATCGGCAGTTCACCTTGAGGGTGTTATAGTTTGACTACACCATTACTCGGTCTCCTAGCCATATGGAACCCTGAGGTGTATGTTGGCTGTGACATGTTCATTGTAGGAACTGGATTGCATCAAGATGGGATCTATCTACCTCGGTGGTAGAGGAGTAGCCCTATGATGATCATGAGAATCAAGTCCAGAAATCCATGGCCATGGTAGAGTGAAATAATAGAAAGAGTTTCTATTTAGATTTTCACATTGGACTCGAATCGAATGATTACATCATATGACAGAGACTAGGGTTTGACGAGTTCACCTTAACCCTAATCTGATCGGGGCTCAAGATAGAAGAACTGAATCACATAGGTAGCTGCACCAAGAGGTTCGCATTCAGCTCTGATGGGTTGCCACCATATACTGCTAGGTGTCACTGGTGGATTTTGGGAGCAATTAGAATGATTTAGATGATCGATCATTCTAGCTGTTCGAATCAGAAGAGTTCTGATCCATCGAAAGGAGTTTCGATGATGTCTATGATAGAGATCATGACATATCCCATTACCATACAGAACTGAACCTAACTGGGTCACACAAACAAGGGTTTGAATCTGGTGATCATCAATTGAACTGATCTAGTTCAATTGATCTGAATGAGATTCAATTAGGTTCAAGGAAATCGTGCTAGCACTCGATTGAACCTAACGTTCTTCTTTTACTATCATAAATAAGTTGTCCTGACTGAGCCAAAGGAGTTTGTGCTCAATCAGAGGCCTTCATATGGTCTGACTGGAGGTTGTCCAAGTCAGAATAGGTTGTCTTATTTGTAAGACATTACCTGCCATTTTTGGTCACCTGCCATTTCTTGTTCTTTGACTTTGGTCAAAAGTCTACCTTTGACTGGTCAAATGTTGACCATTGACCCTTTGACTTTTGACCACATGTCATGCACCTATTGGAGAGCTGGTGGGGGCCTGTCCCCCTGCCAGAACCTGGCAAGGAGAAGGGCGCACGCCAAGGGTGGCGTGAGCCCAAGTAGGAGGCGCCTAGGAGTCCTTGTTGGACAAGGACTCCACCTCCCTTTTGGATTCCAATCAGAGTTCTACTAAGAATCCAGTTTGACTGGTCTTAGGCGCCCTCTAAGGAGGAATCCAGGGGTCTCTATTCCAACCAATCAGATTTAGATCTGATTTCACAAAGGGTTGTGATTGGTTGAGAGGAAGAGGAGTTGGATCACAAGAGGTCTATAAATAAGACCCTGCGCCCAACCCTAATCCTAAGTAAAAGTGAAAGAGAGATTTCCCATGCCCCAAGGCTGCCTCTCCCCTCCTTCTCCATGCCATAGTCTCTTCTCTTCCTTGCTCTCCACGTCCAAAAGGTGTTTTGGACTTTGGTTGGTGCGATTCAGATCAAGGAAAGGCGATCAAAAGCAAGAAGGCTGCGCTGCTGCAAAAGGACGACTGCAGATCTTCAAAAGAGTTTTGAAGATCCTCCAGATCAGATCCAGATCTGATTTTTGGAGGTGTGATAGAGAAGAAGAGGATCTCCAGATCCAACCCGAGTGGATACCGATAGAGGCCAGGCTCTTGCATGGCTAAGATCCAGAACCTTCCGCTGCAATCAGGATCATCTACAGGGTAATAGGATTACCCAAATCAGGTAAATTAAATTTGATTTAATTTATCTTATTTTATTTTATTTATTAAAATAATAATAATCAGATCTGAAATATATCAAGATCTGATTGAGATCAAGAAAAAATTTTTGAAATATATCTCTTGATCTAATAAGATCTGGACGAACCTGGACCGGGAAATCAGGATTTCCCTTTAAAGAGTTGAACCAAGTTAGGATTAATCAATTTGACTGCTATCTAGGAAAGTGGTTCAGGGATGACTGGGCCTAAAGTAAGGTGGTTACTTAATTGATTCCATTCGCTTACCTGATCAAGCACAATTGGTATCTAAGGCAAGCAATGGGGGGACTCCCATCGACCTTACACTTACTTGGCCAGTTGATTGGCTGATCTTCTACTTAGAGGGCTTGAAGGTGATCTTGGTAGTTAGGAGCTATCTAAACCTAAGACAACCCTTAGTCAGGATTGATTGCCTAACTTGTTTGCTCAATAACATCAAACATAAACCACAAATTAACTCTTCTCTCTATCATCTCTAGATTTAAGACTCCTTAGGATCTTTCTTTAGAACCTTCTTCTTTCTTTCTCTCCACTTTTCTTAAAAAATAATAATAATAAAATAAAATAAAATATATATATATATCTTGAACCATATATCAAGTTGCACTAGTACATGCATGGTAAAAAATTGCTTTTACCTGACATAGTTAAACCAAATTCTGAAATTGAAAGACTAATTCATATAAGACCAGATAATCAAATGGCTGGAAATCGTGAAGAACCACCTAGGTAGATGAAGAAATACTTTATTCCTTCCACCTACAATCCATCGACTTGCATCCACTAACCTGATATCCCTACTAGCCACTATGAGATCAAGTCGACCATAATTCAAATGCTTCCATCTTTTTATGGGAACACCAATGAAGACCCTTACAAACATCTGGATGAATTCTTAGAAATCTGCTCTACGATAAAAATTCAGAATTGTTTTGATGATGCCCTTAGACTGACCTTGTTTCCTTTCTCATTAAAAGATAAAGCCAAGTACTGGCTTGGCACATTAGGAAGAACAATTCAAATATAGGCAGAGATGCAACATGAATTCCGTAAGAAATTTTATCCCATAGGATGAACCAATACCATGAAACGAGCCATCATGGGATTTGCTGAGCTTCCAGGGGAATAAATTCATGAATCATGGGAAAGACTTAAGGAATTTCTTAGAAAATTCCTACACCATGGTCTATCTAAGTAGCAAATTGTACAAGCTTTCTATGAAGATTTAAGAGATCAATATAAGCAGATGGTTGATGCATCCTGTGG